>JAOTAV010013114.1:2719-26046 GCA_026546445.1 Cyclargus thomasi | reverse complement strand
AATTTCGACATGCACTTTTGAATATTCTATTGCTAATTTGCAGTTGAATTATTCAGATTATTAGGAAATACTAAAAATTGTAAAACTCCCATACAATTACCGCTTTTAAATTGTGTTCCTTTCGAACTGTCATCTAATGTCAGACCGATACCACCTAAATATTGAATATGTGTTACTAGATATACATTGCATCGTGGAGCGTATTTTTGATGGAGTCACTCTTCCGTAGCTTTATTATTCGTAGTTAATTCTATATTTAGTTTCATAATATCGTTTTGGATAACATCAGGATTCAGAAGTGTGATGTATCAAAATTACACATGAGGTCATTTTCTGTACCTAATTTTAGGAATAGTTAATTACATAAATGAGGATAACCATACGTTATATTTTGAGATCCGGCCAAGATTTTCCTGTAAACAAGATATGTCCATAGACTTCCCGTGATATCCCAATATGATCATATATAAATATGTCATTATTCAATAGTCATTACTCAGTTTGTTTCTGAGCTGGTTAGCATACCCATATTGATGGATATGTACTTCAACAAAACAACAAACAACAGAAAATAACATTCGACCATAAAATAATAAAATATACGTTGTTAATTCATTACATTAGTTAACTCACGTTACATTGGAATGTGAGAAACGAAGATGGTAATAAAAATATCCTAATGGAAGATTTAATAGTAGGTTTTTTAGTTGACTACAATTAAATTGATGGAAAATGAAATAGGACTAATAGCGTATGGAAACAAGCGGTACGCATCGAATCGGTATGCCAATGGAATCTATAAATACATAGTCGACGCGGCAGTGATAAGTATTACTTAACGCTAATGCTACACATTGTTTACGTGAGAAGGCTCTATTCAAATTGATAGCATCACCTTATAGCGGAGCAGTGTTGCGTTCAGCGCTGAGCCACCAGGTCGTGCACAATGTGGAAGGTCGTCGCGCTACTGGGCCTAGTAAGTGCCGCACCTTCCGACAACCAGATCAGATTAGACTTCAACCCGATCAACCAATTCACGCTAAAACTCCTCGACAACACGTTCGCGTACCAGGACAACTTCGGGAGAAGCAACATCGCCATATCGCCGCTATCCGTTTGGGGAATATTCTCGCTGCTCGCCGAGGGCTCCACGGGAGAAACCTTCAAGGAGCTAGCCAAGGGGTTGAGGCTACCGGAGGATCTGAGATCTACCCAAGCACTCCACGGAGCTATAGTCAGACTGCTGCAAAGTGAAGACAGTGATGTGTGCATTAGTGAACAATCCGCTATCTTCGCCGACTGTGACTTGAAGGTACATCAGGAATTCTGCCAGTCGGCCAATTATTACAACACCGGCGTTTATCTCGTAGACGCAAAGAATACCACGAAACTAGCTGACGATATAAACTACTACATCTGTTTAGCGACGCATGGCAAAATCAAGCATGCAGTTCGAGCTCAGATGCTGGAGAACCTAAGACTGATCCTGGTGGACGCTTTATATTTCAAAGCGAGCTGGACGAATCCTTTCGACCCAACGCAGACGAAGGAGGAGTCCTTCTACAATTCACAAGGCAAAACTATCGGTACCGTGAACATGATGTATCATAAGGATAAACACAACGTCGGTGACTACAACCAGATCGGGGCTCAGGTCTTGGAGCTATCTTACGGTAAAACCCAACAGTTCTCTATGCTCCTGATGGTGCCGTACGATGGAATGCCCTTGAAGACGATGCTGAGCAATTTGGCGACGCAGTCTTTGGATTGGATGGCAGATTTCATGTCGACGGAGTATTTGCAGGAGGTAGACGTGTATGTGCCAAGGTTTAAAATTACGTCGCAGATAGATCTGATCCCACCGTTACAGTACAGTGGAATACAGCGGATATTCGATGCTGAGAAAGCTGAGCTGCCTGGCGTGTCCGATAGCCCGCTCTACGTGTCGAAGACGATACAGAATGTGGACATCGAGGTGACGGAAGAAGGAACAGTCGCTGCGGCTTCCACTGTCGTCGGCTTAGAAGATAGGATTTTAGGGCAACGCTTCGAAGCCAACAAGGAGTTTGCTTTTGCGATTGTTGACAAAAAGACTGGTCTGATAGTACTGTCGGGAGTGTACGCTGATCCTAAACCTGTGTAAATGCTGTGATTAATTGAAATAAAATGTTATGTTTTAGGTATTTTTTTTTTATTTCATATTTCCGAAAAGGTGTTTTCATACCATTAAGTAAGTCTCATGTCCTCATTTATTTTATGTTAAGGTATCTTTTTTTATTTTACTTTTGCAATATGTATGTGATTTTCAAGTTGAAACAATAATATGTTGTAAAATTTATGATACCAACTTGGGTTGTAAAAAATTTTGATAACCTGAATACGAATGCGAAAACGATACCCGAGCAAAATCATAATTACAAAATATACTTCATTTTGAGTTATTAAACGTTTATAGCCGTGCCAAAGGTATTATAATAATTGTCTTGGAATATCCAAATTTTTTGCTTATGTATTGCTAGATAATATTATACATTGTTTATATTAGTTGAATATAAAATAGGTAATATTTTATAGGGAAACTAGTGGACCGATAGAAACGATAGACGTAGTCCTATTTTATATACAGTATAAGGTCTGATTTGTAAATCTAAACCATTTTCAAGTCTTATTGAACGTACTCAAAAAAAAAATCTAAATCGACCTCCAGTCGTTTAGAAGGACAGTGACATTAAACATATAAATGTAATTCGAGTACACAAGACATTAAACGAATGCATTAAAAGTCGGAAGAAAACTTTGTTGATTTTCATGAAGTTTGATTCTAGTAGATGCTTAGGTAGGGCTTTTTTGGGAATTCCCTCTTTCAAAATCTTTTTTTTATTCTTGATTTCCTGTTGTAATTGTTGTAGTTGTTGAATGACTGATGTAATATTGTTGTTAAATTAATAAACATTAAACATCATCTTCACAGGTCATAAAATAATAACATCACGAAACTTGAATTAAAGTTGTTGTAAGGCTGTGTGTACAATTATTATTTCGTACACGTACTTCTCAGTAAAGAAAAGTCGAAATCTCGCAGAAAAAATTAAAAAAAAATGTTAACGAACTTAGGTCAACGTACATAACCGATCGGTTAAAAATGGCAGTGAATATAACAATTTTAAAAGTAATACAGTGTATTACTTTATAAAAATGTATCTGACGAACTCCAACCTCCAAAACGCACGATCCGATTTTCACGATTTTGAAAAATTCTCATAACCAAGCATGGGCTTACTCCTCGACTCAAGTTTCAATGTCGACAAAAGACAGAAACTCCCTTCATAGCAACGGTTATAGTACAACAGGTTCTAATTCTTGCCGTGGGAGAGCCATACTTCGGCACGAATGGGCCGGCTTGACTGTAGTGATATCACGGCCCTACAGAAAACTGTTGTGAAACGGCGTTGTGCTGTGTTTCGTCAAGTAAGTTTACCTGTGGCCTAACTTCCCTAATCTCTATTCCCATTCCCAAGCGCGTGCGATTCATACTGGATGAGAAGCAGTTCGTTGCTTGCCATATGAAATTGGAGTCTTGTTCGTACAAAAGTCTCTTTTACGAATGAAAAATTTAATTATTAGTACAATTAAACCCGACGGACGCTGTTCTGCCGATCTTTTACACTGTGGCTGAGTACCTCGTTGTACATTCATTGGAATACCGACCGACTCTTCGGATGTTACGGCGACGGTAGTTGCTTTCCATCAGTTAACCCTCTACTCCCTGACCCCTTTAATAACATAAAAAATGTATCATGCCTAGTAGTTCTCTGTAGGTATAGGCATTATAATTTTGGGTAACTAAAAAGGGTGAAATTATTATTATTTTTAACAAAAAATTAAAACTGACTTCCAAAGAAAAAACAAAAATAATAAAAAAGAAACTAAAATTATTAAATAAAATTAATTTTTTAATAGAGCCTGTTTCAGAATTCGGCGAGGCATCAGCCTATTTCCGTACACAATCTTCAAATTTTTTTTTATTATTTAATACCTTTAAGTTTCTTTTTTATTATTTTCGTGTTTTCCTTTGGGAGTCGGTTTTAATTTTTTGTTACAAATAATAATATAGAAACACGTTTCGACTGCGACTTGAGCTAAAAAGCTCTTACGAACGTTATTAGCAACTGTCAAGCGCTAGTTACAAGACGTTACAATCTCATAAAAGTGAGTGTATTTCCCCAGATCTTCAAATAAGACACCGTTAAAATCCCTCTATTATGTTTTCTGCTTTGAAAAGCGCAAATATCTAACGAAATCACATGCACCGTAAGTCGGGGCTTGAGGTAAAAATACCAAAGGATTATTTTACTTTAGTTGGAGATAATACGGAGCGAAAAGTTTGCTTTCATTTTGTTTTCTTTAAATGTTTTGTATATATGTTTCATGAAACATGCTTGCTACACAACATGCATCTTTAGAAAAAACTTTCTTGCAAATTATAGCTCTTATTGAATTTATTGGAGACAAAAACTAACGGGCCTTGCAGGTATTCCATTATACTTTTTTTGCTATTATATTAAATCATCTTAATAATCAATCAAGTCATATTAAAATTAGAAGAATTATCACAATAAAAATAACTCCTAGTTTTAAAAAGACAAACACGCGGTTAATATTTATTGACACAACACTGCCAAAAAATATAGTAAAATTATTTATTTAAGCTTCCGTATAATATCATTGTAGCCTAATTTGATCGTAGTTTCGGCAAACAGTTTTGTCATTTTAAAATAGCCTATTAGTGGCACGTGCTCGTGAAAATTAATTCAAACTACATTAGCCGACGAATGGATACAAATGAAACACATAATAAACATTTTATTATAATTTTCGTTTATTTTCGTTTTCCGATATTTAGAAAGTTTCAAACTATTTACAATTTTTTAAAACTTAGAACATTCTAATAAACAAAACCATCTTAAATATATAACATGTCTTCAAAATAACAAAACGATATAATATTTCGATCATAACAACATATTCCCTATAAGCTCTACACTTAATGTATCAAAAAAATATTTTTACAAATAATTTTTTTTATTACTTTTTTAATTGAAATAAATGTGTCAATCAACAATTATATTTTTATTTAACTTAAATAACACATCAGTATAATATAGGATAATAATAATTAGTGCTATAACCAAATTAAATTTATACCGAACATATAAAATCTTTGCTTCACTATATGCCTATGGGTTTAGCGAATCAGAACTCAAACCGAAGGTTGGTTCCCACCACAGGAATGAAATAATCATATCTAGGTTTTATGAAAACATATAATAAAAATCTTAAATATATTTTCTAAACTGTGATAAAATTTATACAATATACGAAACACAATGGCTTTTTTTGCTTCGTGTACTGACCACCGACCCGGGCTAAAATAGTGTAAAATCTCCATAGATATAGTATGTTTATATTTTCAATTATTTTATTTTTGATGTATAATAACAGTAAGTTAATAATAGTGAGCAGGGCAATCGCGCTTAGTTATTTCAAGTGAAACGCAAACGTAACTGAAACGTTACTCGAGTTTTTGACGTGTTTCGTATCGCGCTATCGTTTTGACAGCTTAGTGGAACGAAGCTGAACCATTGTTGGAACTCAAACGCAACTGAGACACTGTCAAACGAAATGTTAGTCCGAAACTACTTTAGCTCTCACGCAACTCAAACGTTTAGTGTTTTGTTGTGTTAGATTGATAAAAATCGATGACGAAAGCATAATTGCTAATAAAACAATTATTATGCCTTGTATGACTTTTTGAATTTAATAAAAAGTGTTTTGATTTTTAGTCTTTGACATGTCCATCGAAATTATTATTATATAATATTTTATTATCACGAGTCACTTTTCACTACACTAATGGCGATCGTAAAATAAAGTAACACATTATACGAAATTAATTTTAACATTTCCATTCGCAACTACAAGATAAAATTTTCATTTGATCTTATAACACTCGTATTGCATGAACACCAAATAATATGTCTATTGACGAATCAGCGCATCGGCTTTGTCGCGTTCATATTTAAGCCAATCAAAATTAAATCAAAAGGGCGCTGATTGGTCCGCTGCAATGTCTGTCACGTTTAGTTGCGTTTGAATTACGTCTGAGGTTCAGTCACGGTTGGAACATGGCTCGAATGTTAGCACGATACCAAAATTTGTTAAACCGTAGTGAAGCTGAACTTTAGCTGAAACATAACCGAAGCAAATTCGAACCTAAATTGAAACGTTTGAAAATAGCGCGATTGCCCTGCAGATATTTTTTATGGCACTTACTTTACAAACACGAAATCTGGGTTGATTTAAAGCTGCTAACTTATAAATTTCATTATACCCTGCAACAGTACAATGAGTTAAAACTCAACAAAAATAAAACGTTTCTATTCAATTAATCGTTATATAATAATCAATTTGTTATCATCATACAAAAAATGTACACTATTAACTTTTATATACAAAGTCTTAATGGACATTGATGATAAATAAAATATTGCAAGTGCCTTAAAGATATGCGCTAATTTATGAAGTGTGTTTTCATAATCTGCGCTTCAATTTCTCTTTGAAAATTTTAATCGGTATAATAGTGATGATAATTTTGTTATTTCCACTGTAGCGCGCTTGACGTAGCAGCCCATGGCGCTACAAATTATTTTATAACAAAGGTCTGTCAAACACAACTACATATTTTTCAAACCCAATCAGTAGTTATTGAGATTAGCGTGTAAAAAACTAAATTTTTCAGTCGTGTAATTGTATCTTTTATTATTTTGATGAAAACAACATAAAAATATTTCTTAAGGCACTTACAACTTTAAAATTCACGTAACGTATCACAAGTTAATGATAATGATCGCTAACGCTCGACAACTTTCAAGTGTACAATGAAATATAATTTTATTAAATTTCATTTTACAATTCGTTTGATCGTAACTACAATTAATTAAAATATATATCATATAGATATTCTTTATTTCAACCGCAAAAATTTAAAATTATATTAATACTTGGATATATTATATTTCCATCAACCGTTCAATAACACCAACAATGAGCGTTTGCAAGTAGTTAACAAAAGCTTCCATGGAAATAAAAAAAAACGCATATTTTATATTTTATTGTTTTATCGTTAGGTTTAATAAAATCATACAGGTAGTTAATCAGCGATGTAACAATAATTAGATCATTTATAAAAAATTCACAACCTCATAACTAAAATCTTACAAAAGAAATTATATCCGTATCAACCTTTGAGATATCAACGTAACACCTTATACTATCTATGTTATTACGTATTATAAATCAGATATTAATTACCTATGATGTTAATTGGAATATTATTCGCTATATTTACATTAAAATTTACAAACAAACAGTAACATAGATCCAGTACGAGAAACTCAGGGGATACAGTGACTTTCCGAGAACTGACTATACAACAGTTAGGGTACAATAATTATCACATAGAATAATTGGTAATAACGTTTTCATTTCTAATCAACGAAAGTTTCTCGTGCTGCATATTATTATACTTAAGTATACTTTTAAAACTTCGGTTTCGGCGCCACCATTGTAAAACATCATATCTGTCAATATAAAATCATATGAATACTAAGATACAACGTAAAAATATCTTTTAAAAACCGTCTTGCACCGTTAAAATAAATATTTACATAACGTCAATACAAACCAAATCTATAATACACTTGGAAACCAGAAGTTATAAATGTCACATTGCCGATCACATAACATCGACACCACGGAGTACGTTACAAAATTCTAATTTATTTACATATCCTAGAGCTGCGTGGTCTGTCAGAGGGGCGTGTCGCGCGGCGGGTTGGTGTGCGCGCTGATGGTGTGCGTGTTCGCGTGTGCATGTGTGTGCACATGCGCGTGCGGGTGCGCGCGCGGCAGCGTGCGTAGATGCTGCAAAGGGATACTGTGCGAGCTGACAGCGCCGCCCGCGTTGCGCGGCAGCGTGCACGAGCCGCTCGCGAATCCTGCGGGTGGGGGAATACCCACTGTTGACGTCTGAGAACAAATATCAAAATTTAGAGAACGCACTACATTTTTTTTATGTTATAACCTTTAGCGAAAAAACAAAAAATACTCGCTTTACTACCTTTAATAATTAACTGAAATTGGAATTGCAACGCACGCATTTAAAGATTATTATTAAACAACTACATTTCTCGAAAATTATCATTGCTAACTTTGATTAAAGTTTCTCTTACAGAGTTATCATGCATGACGGGATGAGCGGGTGGTGGTGCGGTCCGAAGTGGACAGTACCCCGGTATACTTCCCCGCACACCGGCGATACTCCCTCTAGGTGCTCGGTTGTTCGGCGGAGAAATAGTCGACACTTGTTGCTGCCGAAAGTAGTCGAGTTGCTACAAAAAATATAAAGATTAGAAAAGATAAACTTATTCGTTGCGATCGCTAAGACCTGTTGCGTTTATCTTTATTATCATATGCTCCGATACTCGTGATTCAAATATTTCATTTATTCATAAAAAAACCTGACATTTGTTTATGCTCTTTAATAAGTAATCATATCAACAATTTGGGTATAAGTCTAAAAGATTTGCAGGTATAGGTTAGTTTGCTAATAAAATGTTAATATTTTTTATCACAATCCAATTGAATTTACAGTTCAAAGCATCTGTGGCTATTGGTTCGCACTCATGAGGATGTTAGGTTCGAAACCGGATGGAGGCGTGTGCTAGATATTTTCTAGTCTCAAGTATATAAAACGCACGCTCATTGCCATGGGAGAAAAAGCTTAGGCTCCCAGAAAAATGGCACGAAATAGCATTGCGCAGTGTTTCGTCCTGTAAGTTGTTCACTGGAGGCCAAACTTCCTCTGTTACCTGCATGTGATCCGTATCCGAGGGTATTATATCTGGGTTCCTGTCATCGCTCTCGCTGTCATCCTTGTCGCGGAGTTTATCGGGCGAGGCGGCGGGCGCAGGGCCTCGAGGCTTGCGCTTCGCACACCGCTGCCGGAGGGCCACAGTGATGAGCACCGCCGCCAGCATCGCCACACCACCACCGCTTATAGCTGCTGACATCGCTCCTGACATTTGAAATGCGGTGCGTGGTACATCTACAGAGATATAAGAGTCGGTTAATATATATAATATAATTAATAGATGTTTATAAGATGTCTTTGTCAGAGTTGCTTAAAATGGAGAAATAAACCATCTACGCAAAGACTGACATCCGCGCAGACGGAGTCGCGGGCGGAAGCTAGTATATCATAAAACTGTAAATGATGTTGTAATTACCGACGAAAGGAATACACTTAAGTAATTAGAGGCCTATTATTGGAATTCGATATTATTCGTATTTCTATGAAAGTGATTTAAGTGTATTACCGAAGGATTAAAAAGCACTTACACGATGTATTTATAAACGCATTTCTCTATTTTAAAATGTATATAACTGTATATTACCTAGGCTTTTATCATGTACGTGATGTTTTTCTGGTGGCCTGAGAGTGCTGGCTCTCAGTGGATATGGATCACCTCTTCCTTTTGCGTTAAAAGCCAGCACTGCGGCAGCGTACGTTTTGCCCGGCTCCAAACTGATTGCCGTGAACCGGGGCACCGCGCTGGATACATTGGCTACGATTACCTATGAAATATAAATTCGATTTAAGTGTACCTTCGTACATATTAATGTCACCAATAAAAAGGTTTTATGCGGCTATCCACTTCCTATAATTTTTACCAAACAATGCATTTTATAGTTAGTAGGCGTTACCTGTGCAGCTGTGTAGCGAAGCAAAACTTAATATGTGGAACTCATTAAAATTTATATCGGGAACACCATTAGGATATGTCAAAATCCCCACAGTAATATTTGTCTTATTTTTTAGATAATATATTACAAACTAGGGAATATTCGTTGCTTACTTGTGAAACAATATCTCGAACTTCAAGTAGAAACGACTGCGGCATGCCTCCATTGAACCCTTCCGAGCAACGAACGCCAAACGACGTCAGAGATGCGTTCACTACGGTGCAGTTATGGACTTGATCTGGTCGACCTATTTATACATAGTTATTTAAAGTTAAAACGGTATAACATTAAACTCCGTTGAGAATAATTATAAAGGTGAAGTTTAATCTGTAAATGGAAAAGCGAAGAGAATATCGAGGTGATTGTTGTTATAATAAATAAAAAAAACATATATACGGATGCATTGAGAAACCTCCTCCGTTTTTTGGAAGTCGGTCAATAAAAGTATCAAGTTATCTAAAAGATGACCAATATTTTCATCTCATATTCGACCTTTCAATATAATACTATTCTTTATTCAAACAATATAATATTTACTCTATTGTAGTCAAGATACTAGAATGTACCATAAGCAGCTTATCTTGTAATCTAAAACACTAGATACTAAATCCTGGATAACCATAAATAGAACTTATACAAACAGTTGAAAGGTGACCTGAGCCTCAAAGTAAGCTCATATTGTTGGCTATGACGACGAAGTTATGAAAATGTATTTTCGTTCGTACTTTTTTACTCACCTTACGATATTTAGGTACTATCTGTTTCAGGGTTTAAAATGAAAGCTTACGGAGAGATATAAAGTTAAACAATTCAGAACAATCGGAAAACTTAGACTTATTGCAAAGTGTAAAAGGAAATTGACTTCATAAACGAAGAATTTAAAACTATTTAAGACTTTACGGCATGCAGCTCGAGGAACGTCAAACTTTCAGAAAGCATAAAACCCGCTCAATCAAATGAACAAAGTAAACGAATATCAATCCTACTCACGAGAAAGTACGAACTACGTAACTTACCGGCGGCAATAATATGGTACACACAAGGCACTCGCTGTTTCCCGATCCTGTTGTGCGCCCAACACAAAAGTGTGCCGTAGTCCATTTCGGTGTGAGGCGTGTACGTGACAGTTGAGCTCGTGCCAGCTTTGGAAACATATGTGTCGCTCACTTCATTACTGTTCGCCGTATTATTGAAAGTCCATCGGAACTGCAAACGAACGGTCCGGTTTTTGGAGCGGCGGCGGAATTCACAACTAAATCGACTCGACTCGCAATTTATAAAATTTATTTACTGCAAATTATCTTCTATTTTCTTGTTTTCCTTTAATTTTCTCTGCCGATAACTACGAATCGCCTGCAGCGAAACCTTTAATGTTCCTAGTCAAGCTTTGGAACAAATTAAAAAGTAATACGAGCGGAGTGCTCAGTGAGTTTTTTCTGATCTGAAATATTTAATATAACGCCGCAGGCTATTTCGCAATTTATAACCGTTAAAAATTGTACATTTTTCGTGTCAGTCGTGTAACGTAATATACAATTTCTATTCGCAAAATTAATACGAAATGAGTTGGAAATGTTTCATTCATCTGTATTTAATTAATTCTAAAAAGTAATTAACCGTGCGGAGAGTAGCACGGTAGGAGCTGTGGTAGTCTTTAATATAGTGTTACGTACACTAACGTCAGGTGGGTTAGCGTCGACGTGGCACGTTATGTGAGCTCGCTCCTGTTTCGCAACTCCGTGCACTCTTTGTTGAGAACTCCTACATGTTGGTGCATCTGAAAATTTCGCGCGAAGTTAGTATACGACTTACAACATGTAAAACTTGTTTTATCTGATGCTTTCAAAGTTCAGGCGATAGTGTTTCATATCGTCTTTAGATTTCTATGTAAATTGAGATGATCGTTAAATATATTATGTTCAATGATGAACTCGGGTCTCATACATCAAAGTATACGGCCCTAAATTTCCTCAATTGGGGTGAAATAATAGTACCGGAAGATATTAGACCCAGCCTGAATCTAAGGCATGTCCCATGCAAACACCCTCGTGTAAATCATTCAGTCGGTTGAACTCAAAGCGTGACTCGCATCATTAAGACACTTGTAAGGTGTATACGCGATGATGAGCTCTTGCAAGGGTAATACTCTTGTTAGTGCCTGTTTGAGGAGATGAATATCGTGATTCATTACAACCTTATCTGTCACCGAAATGTACTGATAAATCTTAGTGCGTAACACCTTGGTACAACAATTTACATAACACACTAATGAGTAAGAAAATCAATTGTGAGTATGATATTAAGAGTCTTGTGACACCTTATACAAGGACAAGGCACCATACATCTTATGGCTCCTCTTTCACACGTCACAAGCGAGCACGATTTTATAGAGGACGTACTCGCCTCTACTCGCCGATCACCCATACGACGCCTTTGATAAAATCGTTGATAAATACAACCAACGATTCTGTGGCTGTGGATGTTTGCATGTTAGTTGCACCGATTAACAATCAACGAACATCGCCGATTAGATAGAGCATGAATATAAATACAAACAAAAACTAATGTATTTCATTACTGCTCCTCTTTATGTCCATTTTGTGAGACCTTTGTTTTTATAATAAAATGTATTTTATTTTTTAAATTATTAAAGTGCGATAACGTCATATATTATAACTTTATTCGCAGTTGACTTACACAAAACGTCCAGGGAGAACGGTTTACTTTCTCCATCACCTTCCGCGTTAAAACCGACGCAAGTGTAGTTTCCCGCCGTTTTTCTGCCCACAGATTGCAGCACTAGAGACTGGTTACTAATGATGATACCTTGGCCGACATTATGTGAGAGAGTTTTTCCCTGAAATGTATAAAAACTTTTAAGATTTAGTCGGGAGATCGCGATTTTTTTTCTGAAACTTTAGAGCAAACGAATGAAGGTATTGACATATTAATACATTTAAGTTTTAACAGGTAATGGTTAAGCTAGCCGCAAAAGTACATTGTCCATATTAGGTTTCCGCATTGGACACCTAAATGCATTAATGTAGAAAATACTTTCATATTTGCTAACGCACACACATTTTCCTCAAACGGAACGAATTTCACATTCAATACATTCTGGTAGTAGTGGTGAATGCGGAAAACGAATATGAAAACCTAATACGGAAAACGTACGTTGCCACCGGCTTCACGGTTACCCAGAATTTAAATAAATTAATTCATACAATTTAGGTTGAAATTACTCACATTGTGTCTCCATTCCACCTTGTAAACGTAGGGATGGGCTTTGATGATGCAATCAAAATATACATCAGTGCCTTCTCTAATATTGGTTGGGTCTAAATTAGTGCCTAACCGCACCACGGTCTCCGGTACATCTGTGCAAAATTAAATTATTTTGATTTACATTCCGAGTACCCTTGGCTATTTATACTCAGACCGATGACGTCAAAGTTAATGAAAGTGTAAAGCTCTGAATTAATGTTGAAAATGAACTATTAATTTATTCCGTCTTAATGGAAAATATCTCCGTTGAAATTCCTAGGGAGAAGTACAGTATTATTCTGTTTCATTTTTATGCAGTTGTAAGTAAAACTGAGGGAAGTATAAAATATTTAATGTAAGAGATTAAAACGAAGGTATTTTAATTTAAAACACCCATTTCTGCTGTATTTTTTTTTAAATTAAGTTCCATGTATCTAAAATCTTGAATTCCCACTAAAATTTTATTAACATTATGACCAAATGCCAAATGTAAATTGTACCATCAGAGATATTAATACAAAGACAGATGGCAACCTACTTTGTCGGTTAGCGATCAGAGTACCAGATTGTTAATCTGATTATGTATAAATTCCTCTAATGGAACATATTACTTATTACCAGGTAGCACTACTCACATTGAATATCTAACGTCCAGTCGTCTTCTAAGGCGGCGACGGACGGCATTTGAGGGTTAGAGGCGCGGCAGGCCAGTTTAGACCCGGCGTCAGATTTCGATAATTGTAGCGACACCGTCGACGTTGTCGTGTTCCCATCCGAGGACAGCTACAAGTAATTGCGTGTTAACCCTGAGATGCTACACGATAAACAGGTGTGAACAATCGTTGCTAGATTAGACCATGAACGTAATGAGTTTAATTTTGCGCGTTTGAGCAAAGTCGAGGAAATTACGGTTTGGTTTAGTTAAAATTAAGTTAAGGTTTGAAATGTTTCAGATTACACTCGCGTAAATGTTCAATTATTTATTAACAATGCTGTTTATTGTATGTTTATTATAAGCAATGTTAGTTTATTCACTTTTAATTTTTATGAAGCAACAATCTCAGTTATTTTATGTTACTTTAATGTAACGAGCCATCGAAATAATTAAAATTCATTCAATAATATGTTCCTTATGTCTCGAATTTCGTTATTAATAACGACAATGTATAAAATAAATTTAATTTTGCTTTAAATACGGTACATATAAAATTGTTATTACTATTTAACGTAGCATAACAAAAACGTAATCCTTATACAAAAACATTTTCGTAATATTGTTGTTTTTAAATACGACATTAAAATTGTTATTAAGATAATTTAAAATGTATAAGAAAACTGAAAAGGTGGGACATTTTTGCATTTCATTAATAAATTTTAGTACTTGAGATTTTTCAAGTTATTAATCCTCTTAACTGTCATAGTGTTTTATGGTAAATTCCACGTCGGCACTTAATGCAGTCGAAAGGACAGTCACCTGGACAACTAAGTGGAATATTTAAGTCGCCTCAGCAGGGTGGGGCGTATTTGAACTTTGTAGAGACTTTAATTAATATTCATTCCAGGCTATTGGCTAATAGTAAATTTTTAGTAACCTAAGTAAAAGCAAAATTATATCGGTGATAAAGTTTTGCATTCCAAATATTTAATAAAAATAATTGTGCTTTTACCTTATTGTAGATTTCCATTATCATCAGCGTTAAAATTCTCTAAACACCCGTTACATTTTTCGGCAACATAAACTATCTAATAGCTTAAGGGTTTTCTGCAAATGTTTGAGCACAAAAAGTATCAGCCCGACAGACAGAAATACATACCTTTGCACGGAAAACATTAGTAAGGATAACGATGCACCAACAACACTATATTTTCATACGTCACATAGTATCGTAGATAAAACAGCCATCAGAATTCGCGCTCCGGCCTACAAGCTATACTGACACAGTTTCTATCACTTATATCAACACTCAGGCGGGCGGGATGTCCCATAAGACCGATTTGAGTGCGCCATGCTCACAGGCTGCCCCATTCAATCTACATTTATTACTTTTACGTGCCCCTATTTTAAGTTGACGCTAGAACGTCACTTTAGTGTCAGAACACACTAGGCCAAAGATAGGCGGCCGAAGTTCGACATGATTAGGTCTGTGTATTTAATTACTGAAGACTTACCATCACAAAATTACGTCGCGTTATAAAGTATATCAGACAATGGTAAGTTCTAAATTGCTTTATAGACTTTTGTAAAGCTTCATGAATTTTGGCCGTGTAATTTTCACTCTTATCAGCTATGTGTGTGACATATCAGCCGAGAGCGTCGGAACGCAAAACCGGCTACGGAAGTTCGGCCGCGTAACCTCGGCCCAGTGTGTTTAAACACTAATAATAAATGTTGCAGGCGGCCTGATAAATTCGGTCGGCGCTAAATTAGTTTTGTCCTTAAAAGTTTGAAATAGACTAGCCGAGACAATCGTTTCTTACTGCCCCCATCTTGTTATGCCCTCGTTTTATTAAGGCACCAAAGTCCTCACGGCCATGAAGTTCTCTTCTACTATGAGTAAAACTCACCAGTTATAACTAGCAATTCTAATATTCCTGTATTGGTAGGTAAAATTACTACAAATATTATGAGAAACCCTTCTTATGATTAAAGAACGTCCGCACAAGCAAATCTTATCCACTTTCTAGGAATACATTTTTTCTTTATATTGAAAAAAATAACAGGAAAAAGCCATTTATTAGAAAGGCTTGGGAACGTCAAAGTAACTGATTTCATCCTGGCAACTGATTTGCAAATTAATCAGAATACGTCGGGTACCGGCTGGAGCGAGGGAATATGGACTCACTCACCGTCTCCTTAGTGTTGTTTATTCTGTGGCCGTTCTTCCACCAAGTAATGGACGCGGGAGGTCGTGAACCCGAGCTTTGGCACAGTAGATCGTATCTTCTGCTCGCTGATAGAGGTTGATTCGATCCCAGTATATGAACGTTCAAGGGTGGAACTGGAAAAGAATAACTCAATGTACGTGCGACACATCCTAACGGACCAGCAGATAGAGACAAATTGGCGAACGTGGCAAATTAAATTATCAACATACATCACAGAAGGTTTATTTTTGTGTTCTCTGCGCTCTTTGTGAATTAACATTAACAGGTTAACATCGTTAAATCCACCTTTTGATCACGAGTCGTCCTTTTAAATACTTAGCTCAATTAAAAGGAATCGGGCGAAACAAAGTATTTACCTGGCAATTAAATCTAGCTGAATTAATTAACCCATCCACGAAGTTGACTATAGCTGCATCTACTGCTCCAGGTCACAATCACAATCTTTGTTATGCGTTACGCTGATAAGTAATTAGTAAAAAGCAATATACTACTTAAAATGAGGACACCCGCACTACGGTTCATGTCATGAATGTTTTTAATTAAAACTTATTTATCCCAGCTGCGTATAAATGAGGATTAATACAGCTAGGTAAATACACATTACTGACCTATTAACTGAGTGACCGCGGATAATTGCGAGTAAACCCTCGCTAGAAGATCCACACTTTTGCCGAGTTAATGGAGTTTTATTTCACACTTTAATGGGCATTTACATTTCCATATACCAAAAATGTAAATATTCTTTTGTGAATATTATTATCTACTCATATTTTGCTTTATGTAAACTTAAGTAACCGTTAAACTTAAGTTTGTAAAGTTCGTGCGTTTTGGAGTTATTACGTCAGAAAAGAAAACCCGACTGATTTTCATATAATAAAAGATACCTGCTGCCACGGATTTTTCAACAGTCTTCATACTCACAATTCATATCAAGCGTGAGCGTGGTCTCTATGGGGTGCGCTCGGAGATGGTTGGACGCGCGGCACGTAAGCGTAGCTCTGACGTCACCGCGAGTGAGCGGGCCCACACGCAGCACCCCTCGCACCCCGCCCCCCTGCTGCGGCGTGGACGGCGTGTCGATCTCCACCTCGTCGCGAAACCACTTCACCCATGGTCGGGGCCGGCCTGGACATTAGGGTTTTGGTCATAGGAACTAAGTTTACGATATTTTTCCAGTTTTTTTTTATTTGGTAATACATAAGTAGTTTGCAAACAGCCTTTAAATTTTATGCTAGTATCAAAAATGTTTTTTTCTGGCACGAGGCAGATCTACGTGTGACTGACCGGTTATGCTAAATTCAGCCAACACGACTATTGATATGACAGCCTAACCAAATAACGCAGGTCTCCCATCTGCCGATAAATCCATGTCTCTAATAGCATAAGAGTTTCAAGCATGTGCTACCAAAAAGTAAGATTTGGTACCAAGCTGTACCCTGGTTCTGAAGGTGCTATACGGAACTCTTACATCCATAAAGATACAGGATCCGGGATTTCGGTGCTGTATATAGAACTGCAGGCATCTACTATTGTGTAAATGTTATTAACCATCGTCACCATTATCATTACCAACTTATTATATACATATGCATTATAACGTTATAATGTGCACTTTTCGTGGTTTTTCACATCGAAACAAACGGGCATGTATAATCAGCATAAATATCTACTTATAGATCAATTTTGAAAATATTCTGTTGGTATTGAATATAGTTAATCTAAATTTGGTACTATCAAAGAAATTGATTCAGAGCCAGTTGATGCTCCTACTTCCTTTGGGCGAAATATGTCAATTCCATTTAAGTCGTGATTGGACGGCTGGCTTTGATATATCATGGCCAACTTACTAAGTTTTGCAGTCTGGCTCTGAATCAACTAGCCCGATAGAACTGTATTTCCGACAAGCTTTTGGCCGCGGCTTCGATAGTTTTAAATTTGCAAATCACGTTATATATGAATGTTCTTAAAACAAGATGTTTTTCATTACCAAGCCTTTATTGCCCTCAATCCTTTTAACCAATTCTATGCCAAAAATCTAGCCGTTTGGTTGCTGCGTCAGGACGTGAAGGAGACAATCAAACACACTTTTCCATTTGTATGGATAACTACAAAGAAAGGATTATATTTTTTAACAAAAAATTAAAGAATAGGAATCGTTTAATACTTTTACGAAGGTTTTATTAAGAATATTTTCTTTTTTATCCTTGAAAGTCGGTTTTAATTTTTTTCCAGCCGAGTAAAGCATTGCGTTAGTATGTTTCCAACATTTATTTAATTTCCGCAAATTTATTCTGACGTAGTAAAATCGTCGTTTTAGAGCTTAAATGTTATTGAAAACGTAGCGTGGGATTTTAAGAGTAAATTCTTAGCTGAATCGTGAACGTAGAGGTCACGTAATAGGATCACGATCAAGAAATTTATATAAAGAAGTACCAGTTATGTTCTAGAGGTCTTATAGATAGTTACAGAGATATTCTATTGTCTGTTAGGATATTTCTTATACACATGAAAAATGGTTTCTATGTGACGTAGGAAATATTAAGAAACCGGCCAAGTGCGAGTTGGACTCGCGCACAATAGGTTCCGCAAAGATCAAAAAATTGGTAAAACATATTTTCGAAAGCTAACCAGGTATAACAGACCGCTAAGTACATTTTACCGCTTTTGATACACAGCCAGGAGATAGACGGACACACTGCTTACATTAAATTCCTAGTAATAGGGTCCCGATTTTCCCCTTTCAGTACGGAACCCTAAAAAGAAAAATGATACAAAGTTTTATCGTTTTTGGGTTTCATAGTATTATATTTCTTTTCTTCTAGGTCATTACGCGCACCCACGTTTGTCAGCCGAGTTTTTGTCTATAGAAAATCGACCCTTTTATCTGACCTACAAATTGGAACGTGGAAGAAGTTAAATCCCTAATTCTATTATACATATATTTCAAATATTATGTTGTCTCTATACGTTCACTTAGATGATATAGAATGTTAAAAAAATGATATTCAATTTATTTAGTATGGGTGAATGTAGAAAAAATATATTTAAACCATGTTAATAAAAAAAGTGGTAAAATGGCGTAAAGTTTGAAAAAGATAAACATATTTAGATAAGCGTATTTTGTCAGAAAATGCTATTTCATACGTATTTTAAACATAAATATAATCTTCTTACCTTACGAGACTACTTACAATCTAATTAGTCTTTATGAGAGGTTTAAAGATTGTTTACAGAATACGCGTGAAAGAAGTTTGGATGAGATCCTTGGTACAAAAACCAAATATATAAAAATATAAATAGCAAACAAAGGATATAGTCGAAAAGCCCGTGGACGACCTCATTTCCTTACAATAAAAAAAACCTTATGAGACTACAAAAGATATAACTTTGAACTCACCTCCCGACACGTCGCATTTCAGTGTGAATGATTCCCCCTCGACGTACGGGCCTACTATTGCTTGCTTCACATCCCCTTTGTCATCTGTGATCACCATCTTGTTTGGCGGGACTAAAACAACACAATAATAATATCTTATTGTTCCGCTCTCCTTGATTTTGTTTTATGCAATAATATGCCATTTCGGTCCACGAAATAAGCTTTTTTATCGATAGCTAACAATTTGAAAGAAAAAGAAATCTTTAATACAATTTTTTATTTTTCAAAACTCATAAATGGTGTGTAAGTCGTAGAAACCTTATTATGCTAATCGAGAATTTTTTTCCATATTTGAAATAGCTTGGCAGAGGTTATTTAATAGAAATTTCAGCTAAACTGTCGCGTTAGGTATGTTGTGTAAGAAACTCCACTTGGCAGTCTACCAAGGAGGGAAAGATAAACTAAGACAAAAACCAATCCACAAATTCATTTTCTCCTTAGTCTAACTTTATGCAATGTAGAGAATACGTGAATTTTTTGTATAGTCTTTGCAAGTAAGAAGCACATATTTTTATTCTAGAGCCAATTTAAATTTGAATTCATTTTGAATTCTTGGAAAAGTCGTTATATAAAATAATTGAAATAAAATCCGTTACGATTCACAAATTGCAATCTTGAACAACAAAGATATCTCTAATACGTCTCGAAAATCACTTGTAATCTAATAAAATACGTGAATCTACTAGACCTCGAGCTAGTTTGTAGATAAAATGTTCAATAAGAAACCTAGAAAAAGTAATTAAGCGTCTTACAATAATGTTCAAAGAATGCCCCGATTTAAACTTCAAAGCCTAGTTTTTGTTAAGCACTTTTTCATGTTTTTAACGATAAGAAAATATACCGCATAAAGTTGTATACAACTGAGCGAACAACGTTTAGCAAAAACGGACTTTTCGTAACGTAATATGATCCTAATTTGCGGGATAATAAAGTGGGAGTTATTCCCTTTTTGTGATATGATGTACGGTAATGCGGAGCCTTTGTATACCATCCAAGACCCATGTGTGACTTTGTGCAGAGAGCTCTATATAATCTTATTCAGCGCAGCTGAGTGCACTCCTCTAGAGACAGGATCTACATGAGTAACTGAGAGATGCTTTTTAGTTAGTTTGTAAGTATCGCTGATTGTTGTAAAGCAGAATCTCTACATATAATAAAACAGTAAAGTTGGAGCGTCTGTACATTTAATATTTTTGCAAAATAATGTGGAGGTGCTAAGTAAAAAAATACACAACATATCGACAAAACAAGTTGTCTGTTTGTCTGTTTGTACGCGTCTACTGGACAAGTCTACTGGACGGATTTGAATACATTTTTTTTGTTTACTAGCTATTAGGTCTGGGCAATATATAGGATACTTTTTATCCCAGGAAAATGAATGGTTCCCGCGTGATTCAAATATTTTGCGCAACAAACGCGGGCGGGCACCAACTAGTTATTAATAAACCGGTTGCTTTAGGCACCTGCAGTTGGTTCTGATACTAAAAAGTGGGTTAAGGTTATTAAACACCTGGTAAATAAAGTTGTAATTTAATTGCTTAGTAAATAATAAATAGAAAGACATTAATGAATCTGAAATATAATTTAACTGAAATAACATACAAACTTTAAATTGCATTATTTCAAATTAGTCCGGCTTGTAACTTATTATTACAAAATTCATATAACGGATTATTCTAACTGTCAATAACTTCTGAACCGGCCACAGTTTCAACGCTAAGCGGATTTAAGCCTCGGATTTACTTCATGTTAATTTTTTCGCTTGGGTTTTTATCTACAACGTTACTTTTATCAATCTCAATCATAATTTTATTCAATTTTGAATCCTATTACCATAGCAGAAGAATGCTTTAACGCTCTGCAGAGGCAAATTACGTTAGCTATTGATTTCCTCCTATACGCTACCGCCCCGTGTGTATTTTACTCCAATTTGGATCCATCCATTTTAAAAATAAATTGGATCCGGATCGAGCCTTTCATAAAATTGTAATCTTTACATTCCTTTCGAGCCATTTTTATCAACATTATACTGACCGTCTCCGTTTATGAAATATGTTTTTGATAATATTCAATGAAGCCTTAGCGACATTTACATTTGAAAAAGTTTTCTAACCATAGTAAAGACTAATGCTAAGCTCAGTACTAAGTAGGCTATAAAACCATTACATCATTCATCATCATTACAAAGGTAACACTATTATATAAGCATCATTATTCAAGCACTAACCACGTTAAACTCACTCAGCGCTCTATAGTTCTCAGTACATAAATATTACTTGTAATTTAACGTTCCCAGAGCAAACTTTGTACAGCCACAAACTCTGTAGGCAAATCAAATTTTTGATTTCAACTTTTCAACGAGCTGTTAAAGGGAGTTCTCGAGTGAGTTAGAATGTTGGCGGTGCATTTTTTGTATCTTTTTGCGGTTATAGTAGCGTCTAGTTTCCAAAGTTTGTGTTATAAATCCTTAGCACAATTTTTAATTAATCTTACTAATTAAACCTAGCTTGGGGTAACATGTTTATACTTTTACTTTTTACTATAACATACTGCAAACCCGAGAAAGCCGGGCAGTAATAAAGAGTTAAGATACCAAATATAATAACTACATGGCAGGGCTAGGGTATTTACTAAGTAACGAGAATATATTCGAGCATCTTGTCCCGCTAAATATGCCATAACTTATTTAACCCATGACCCACTTTATCCCGCCACTATTTACCAGAATATATCCACGTGTTTATCTCATGATTTTTTACAGGTACCACTACCAATCATCGCGGAATGACACAAGACGTGAAATATCTCTGGGAGCTTACAGCTGCTGTTATTAACTTGATTTATTTTAGTTTATGTAAGACACGTAATTTATTAATTGAATAGCAAATTGCCACTGTCACTGACACTTTTAAAGTCATGAATCGTGATGCGTAAAAATAAGGAATGTTTCGCTTACTCACCTATCACAGTAAGGTTGACTCTGGAGTTCCTGGTCTGGGCCTGTTTGAAGTCCACCCTGCACCGGTAGATGCCCTGGTCGGAGGCTTTTACGCGGTCTACCCCGAGCTCCGCCGGTCTTCTCTCGGGGAGGAAGTAGGCTCGTGAGGCGAACACGCTCTCGTCAGACCACCGCTCCGCAACACCGAAGTCCTTCTCACGAGCATCTACACTGTTGGTATAAAATAAGAATATGAGTTTCGAGTGCTACAAGATTAACTTTTAATTTTTATTTTTTGATTAAGATTACTTAAGCCTGACCAAGGTCAGGCTATAGCTTAAAGACAGATGGCAATTTCTATATCATAAGTCATAAGTCACGAAAAAATTATTGAACCGCCACTACCTTCGAACCCATTTATACGATAGTTGGGATCAGGGAAGAAAAACAATTCAGGTTACGGATATAAGTAAGTCCGTCGCGTTACGTCAAACCCAACCGACAGATAACGACTTGCGTGAAATTTTATTTATGGACCAAATTACGAAGGTCCGTCAGCTAGCTCTATTACAATTTCTTTAATGGTACTCACAGCAGATCTTCTGAAAGCTGACAAGGTGATTGAATAGGAAAAGCTGCGGGCTCGTATTGAATAGCTGGTTTAGATGATTATTATGATGAATAGGTTTAGATGATTAACACGAAGTATAGGTATTATACCTATATTTCTTGTCCCTTATAGTTTGTTATCTTTATACCCCGTACTAAATATAACGTAATAGGTACAATAAAGGATTATAAAACTCAGTAATCCGCAAGACAGGGGCTAAACGGAACACATCCCGAATACCCCTGTCTCTCCACATGCTGATAAGGAAACCCATGCCTAATTGTGGGACGTTTACGGGTCGAGTTATTAATAAATTATCTCGGACTCAT
>JAOTAV010013094.1:0-26055 GCA_026546445.1 Cyclargus thomasi | reverse complement strand
AATGTCGACAAATATCGGCGGCGTCGGCGGCTGAGGTACATACCTGTGCGCTTTAAAACTGACTGATGATGATGATTAATATAATTTGCTTAGTAGCGTATACCTTGGGTTCTTAAAACAGCGCCGAAATCTCCAAACGCATATCTTTAGGGAATAAGGATTCTATTATCACTTTGTGAACAATGGTAGGTATACGTCGGTACAAAATCTCACCTTTTGGTGCCAAACGATTAGGATACTCATAATGAAACCAAAATCATCTTAACCAAAATCATATTTCCTTATAAATTTTGAGGTGTTCTGAGATATAATAGAATCATAATGTATGGTGCCTGGTGTAATTGCAGTGATGATTATTATGAATAAATTTTAAATTGTAGTATCATATGCTTTCAGTTCTTAAAACGAGACCGAAAACTCCAAAATCCTGTAAGGAATCATGAGTTCTCTCATTACCTTCGGAACCATGGTATACCTTGGTACCGAATCATACTTTTTGGTAAAATATACGTAGGACGCTTCTATGGAAACCAAAATCACTTTATGTTTCCATACAAATTTCGAGGTGTTCCCTCGATTACTCAAGGATCCCATCACCAGGTCACAACTTTCGTGATGATGATTATGAATATAACTTAAGGTGTAGTAGCATATGCTCTCAGTTCTTAAAATAACGCTGAAAACCCCAAAATCGTATCTGTTAGGAATCACTAGTTCTCTCAGTACCTTCGGAACCATGGTATAACTTGGTACCAAATCTTACTTTATGGTAACATATACCTAGGACGCTTCTAGGGAAACCAAAATCACCATATGTTTCCATACAAATTTCGAAGAGTTTCCTTGATTACTCATGATTTCCATCATCAGTCACCACCATGGTGAATATGGGACCTATTCGAAACAATACCCCATACAACAAAGAAAAAATTTTGAAAATCGGTTTACAAACGGCGGAGCTAGGGTTGAACATATATAAAAATATATATATCCACAGCCGAACATATAACAAGAATGTAGAGGTTATAAAAATGTAGATACCCACATCTAAACACCTCGTAGATTAGTGCGTAGACAGCTCGCATCTCTTGTTCGTCTTCAAAGTTGACTGTCAATGGTGGTTTGCTGAGGAGGCGCGCTGCTTTTAGAACCTACAAAAACAGTGAAAAATGAGGCAAAAACCATAACTTGATGTTACCCGCAACTCCGTTTCGACAAAAATTGTTTGACGCGCTGGAAACATACATTTTTCTAGGATAAAAAGTATCCTAAGTCTTTCCCCGGGACTCAATACATGTCCGTACAAAAAATTTCAGGGAAATCGGTTTAGCTGTGTAGGCGTAAAGAGGTGACAGACTTTCGCCTTTCGCCTTTATAATGTTAGTATGGATGTCATTCACTAATTACGTTACTACTCTACAAATGGCGTTGTTGGAGAAGGCTGCGGCGTTTTCATTTGATTTTCTAAAGTCTAAGCGGCTTCTTAGTCCTAGAGGACTGTGCGCTACTGCTTTGTCCTTTTTTTTTTCGCTGGGGAAATGCATTTATGGTAGTCTGGGGACCACCGGGGTATGTGAGACTCGGTAAAATACTTATTAAAACCCCAACAGTGCTTTTTCGCTTCAGGCAGGGCCACGGGATACGCGGAATATACAACCGCAACCACTGCTGTTTTGGCCTGCAATATTCTTCTCATACGTCTTTTCTCTGAACTTTCACCTGATCGATGTCCCATGCCGGGCCGGCGGCGATCCGCACGTGGACTGGGGGCGGTGCCTTCGGGCTCTTAGCGGGCATGGCGATGGTCCAGGGTGCCCACACCTCTACCTCCTCTGGAGGTGGGGGGGTGACGTCATCTGGGCTGGTGGAAAGTAGAAAATCAGAAACGGGCTCTAATTCGCGATGCGCTCCACTTTGCTGGATTCGGAAATTCGCGCTATAGCGCGACATCCAATAAACTTGTCATAATAAACGTATTTTTTTAATGTATCACAGTCAAAGAAAGCTTTGGTAAACCGAATATCATTGCAATTCGAAAATCTCGCGAGACTATAAAGCTCTGCTTTTTCGCTAGTATTATTAAATAATTCTAGATATTTTTACGGGACCGGGCTTTCCTCCTAGCGTAGGATTTATCCACTCGTAGGCAGTGTTGCGCGTCAAGTCAAGGATCACGTCAAGTAATAACATATTTACAAGGGTTTATCTTCATTTAATACTGCGTCCATTTTCCTTAAATTTTAAAATCATTTTAAAGTGTTTATGTTTTATTTCTATTAGAAAAGATAAAATATTAATAATACAATTTTTTTAACAAAAAATGAAAATCAAAAATTGTCTGTCATTTGGTCTGTCATGTTCTGACAAAATTCCTTTTTTAAAGAGGGATATATTATTAAATAAAGAAGTAACAACCTAAACACCCTTTTATGGTGCAGGATATCAAAGCATTTCCCCACAGAGTAAGGAAAAGGGAGCCTTATGTCAATGTTCAAAAAATGTGTGTACTGTTCGAACCGTTTTACTCAGTCATAACATCAAAATCCTACTGCTTACTTTATGTGATAAAAGTGTTAAAGTGTTGAGTGAATGTTTTATGCGACATATTGTTGTGTTTTGTTCTTCGGCTACATAATCTATATGAGTTAAATCACGTCAAGTTTTCCACTTGATTATGAAAATCAAGTCCATATATTTTCTTGATAAGGTCATAGACAAATTATTTTATTCTATATGATAAGGTCTTTACATTAAAAATCGATACCCCAAACTATTTTTAAAAATTTCGATTTTTACAGTAAATGTCTTAACTATAAACATTTTATGTAATTTTAAATTAACCGTTAAATATAAAACCATGAAACTTTTAAAATTTACTTTTGAAATGTCCATATTTTAAGTAAATATTACCAACCAAAAATTATTTGTTAATTATCATATTGTTTATCAATATTTAGGTTAAAAAATGAAAATTTCATTGTTTTCTCGGTAGAAATATGAAATTATTTTTTATCGCTTTTATGCATTATTTATTTAAGTTTGTGATTCCAAAATCTCGCGAGACTATAAAGCTCTATAAGTATATTGAGAGATAATAATCTAGGGCATACGTTTCGGCGAGTTAGTTTATTAGATAGAGTTCTTTAAACATAGATAGAGTACCAGCTCCTGAAAATCATAGAAACTAATGAAATCACTGTTATTATTTCAAAATAAAAACTGGCCAAGTGCTAGTTGGATTTGTGCCTTCGTCGTTCCGTGCCAGTAAAGATTAAAATTGGGAAACGTGTTAAACAGCTAACCACGTAATTCTACCAATAGCGCGATGTAGGCGTACAGCAGCACCATCTAGTATCAAAATCAAAAAATGGCAAAAAACACGTCTCTTGTATGAGAGACCCTTAAACATATAATTTATTTTGTTTAACGTACGTTTTGTTATAGCGGCAACAGTAGTACACAATCTGTGAAAATTTCAACTCTCCAGCTGTTACCGTTCTTGCGGTATAGCCTAGAGACAGACATAGACAAACGTAACAGTCGTAGTACTAGGGTCCCGGTTTACCATTTTGGTGCGGAACTCTAAATACGAGCTATAGCCCATTAGATAAGTAATCATTACTATTATGGTACTATCGCATGCCAACTGACAATACTGGCATAGATAGCTTGCAAATCTTTATACAACTGTTTAAATCTCGTATATATCGTTTAAAATCTTAAAATGGTAGAGAGAAATACTTAAAACACAGGACGTTGATTGCAATTGAAATATATACATACATTTTCCAAAATAGTTGATAAGCCAGATAGTAATTTCGGCCATATATTTTGTCGTCAATTCGTCATATTATCATGATCAATAAATAGTAATTCAAGCTATAACTTCATACAGCAAACTGATGCGTAACTTGTCTGAATATTATTTACTGCACACAAAGTTGAAAAAAAATGGTTATTACTTAACTTTAATTATAAAAGTAATTAATAATAATTTTGACATAAGCCCCATTTAATCATAATTGAAATGTGTATTTGAAGGTTTATATTTAATTGATTGTGTATAATAAAGTGTAAGATTATCATTTCATTAAATATTAGTCTCTGAACTGTGAGTACCGCAGAAATAAAAATTCGTAGCACAATCGTAGCCTCCGCTACACGACGCGATCGGCCGACGCGACGCTGCGGAACTTTGTAAAGACCCGTAGCCCCGTAGTTTGTTCGTACCGTTAATTGCCTTCTACTTTAAACCTCAACGCATTTAAAATAAAAAAAAATATTACAAGTTTCATTTTTTTAAATAAAGTTGATTTGATTTGTGTCAGGTAACTTATTTAGTTATCGAATGGAAAGTGACGGCCGTCGCCCATGGGGCATATACACTCGCAAAAATAGCAGAAGAGTTGCAGATGCGTTGCCGGCTTTTAAAAAGCGAATATGATTTTTGCTTAAAGTTAGAGGAAAAAGGAATTAACGCTTTTTGATTATTTATTCATTTAAAAAAGGAATTCTGAAATTTATTACGAATAAGTAATAACATTTTCTCCTAGTTTCTATACAATTACATCGACGCGAGGATTTGTGAAAAATATATCATACTAACGACGTTGCCCGCGACTCCGTCCGCTTATTTCTTGAAATTTTTCCTGATTTTTTCTTTGCTGCAAAACTCATAGAGCCGAACCATTCCAACGAATGCGAAACCGCGAAAATCGGTTCATGCGTTCTGAAGTTATAGCGTTAGATATTTTTGACGACTTCTGTGGCTCAGTTGATAACCACGTTGGTAGCTTAAGCTGGGGGTAGCGGGTTCGATTCCAGCAAAACGTTTTTCAATGTTCCCGGGACTTGGGTGTATATTAAATATGTGTATCATATAATAAAAATCTTAAATATGTATATAGTATAAAAGTATTAAATATATTACCCTTGTTACCCGTACCACAAGTCCCTCGGGTACTTACCACGGGACCAGACTGACGTGGTCTGAAGCGTTCACAGATATATGTCCTTTAAAAATCCGTAAAGATAATAAAGGGGCGCCTGCCAATTATTGTGTAGTTTAGGTTTAGGGGTAACTTCCTTCGCATGAATCAATATAGGTTCACGTAATCACGTATCGGCGGCGTGACAAGGTGATCTATATACGTTCACGGTCACGTAAACCATCAACCATGTGTGACCTTCGGAGATTTCTTTATTGTAAAACCTAATGGTCTTCTATGGTACCTCTAATGGTAGTTCTGTTTCATTGTTGTAGGTTTTTTCAGAAAAATTTAAATTGATACTGTTTTTATGTAAAAGTTCATCTTTATGTAAAAGTTCATCTTTATGTGTTATTTTCGAAATTGGGTTCGAAGATTAAATGAAAGTATACAAGACATCACAGAAAACTGACGTGAAACGGCGTTGTGTTGTATTTCGTTCAGTGAGTGAGTTAACCGGTAGACCAACTTCCTTAATCCTTGCGACTCTCCGGATGTCGCGAGTGTCCATGGGCGATGGCAGCTGCTTTCCATCAGGTCTATCCCGTAACCCGTCTGCTCGCTTGCCCCCTAAAATATCATAAAAAAAACTTTACTTTCCACGCACGATTTTGTCGCTGCGAATGAAGCCTTAACTTAAGAATACCTATCGTCAATCTTCTGCATATCCACAAGCTTGAAGTACTGCGTTAATCTCCATTCCTTGTCGCTGGGGAGGACAAGGGTCTCCAGCTCCCTGGTGTCTTCCATCCGTGCCTGATCATCCTGCAGCAGCAGCTCCGACAACACCCGAGGGTAGATGCTGAACAAGTCCCCGTGCTGGCTCAAAGCAACTAGGAGGGCGTTCGCGTTGTACGTCATCACCATATTTAAATTTCAAAAAGAATATTTTACAATTTTATTGCATGTTTTTGTTTGGTAGTTGATAACTTTCCATTTATACTTTATGGGTCAATTTTTATTATTATTTTGATTTCCCTTTATAGCCAAATGCTATTTCAAGTTCATTATGACGTTAACGTACATTATAACGATTAAACTATCATAAGTAGCTCAGTGCTGCTACTTTTACAAGGCATTTAATTTCTATCATCATATAGAATATGTAACACACCGTAAATTATATTTTTTTGTTTATTTTACAACGTCCCTCCAAGTTTTCGACTGTTTCTTTTTCATTGAACTAAGGTTGATGTTTTTTTGGCGATAAACATTTAAAAAAAAAACGCTTTCTGTACTCAAGAAGCTAAGTTTGTATTTAAAGATATAGAAGATATAGAAATATTCAATAGAGAAACAATTACTATTTATTTCATATTATATGAATATAATAAGTTTATGTTTTTTTGTTATTTTAGTCGACGAACAACGTACGGCACGGTTCGCGGCCACACACTGAATCAAGCCTTGCTCTACGATGCGAAAAAATTTGCTTCAAACTTCGACGACCTGTTGCTACTGAGGCCCCACTTTCAAATGGTACATTCAAATCTTCGGACTCTTATTGTGATCTAATGCAGCATATACATAATTGCCAATGTTAGTTGTTTGTTATTCGGCACGATCTTCGTGCAAGCGTCGAAATAATCAGCCACGATACTTTGTCGACTCGCCGATCAATGGCGAATACGGACGTGTATCGGCGGACAGGGGCGAGCAATGCCCTCTGCTCAATCGCGCCCACTGGTCAGCGTCTGTATTCGCCGATTATGAAGAGGATTAATGTTTATGGGGGAAATTGAAAGAGTGCTAGTTGACGCACCTACGTTATTTAATCAGAATATGTCAATTCTATGTCGCCGTCTGGGTTTGACATATTCCGACCTTATTTATTATTAAATTACTTAAATCCACGATCTGTATCTCTTTCAAATTATCTGATTGTACTTCCTGTTTGTTGGACAAAGACGTGGCATTCGGATTCGTTTGAGTTTCAAAACGTTTCGGAGTACAGGCTCAGCTCGGGCCCGACTGGTGTGGTGTGAAGCATCCTTAAATATTATTTAAAAAAACAGCAACATAAAACTAGTTTTGCCAAAGAGCTTTGTATGACACATGTATGACAAAATTAATTTTGTGCACGATGCCCCAAACCACCTCGAGCAAAATTTTTCCTTTTAAATGATTTACAAAAATTCAACATGTAACAAAAATTAAACATTTTCCAAGATCTTTTCAATAACCAGTGCAATGTCCAGAATTTGGCAACAAATAATATAATATTTTCCATGCAAGTTATCGTGAATAGTGATGTAGAGAAAAATTTACTGGCTTAAATTCCACAAGAAATGAGGAGGTATTTTCTGCGCACATTCCATGGAATCTGAAGAAATCATTTAAAATGAGTAGGCCAATGTCAAAAGAGGAAAGTTTTGACAAAAGACGCAAACTGTTTAAAGAAGTTTGGACAACAGCTGTTGATAGTGGTGAAAAAAATAGTAACCGGTCTAAAGTTGTAAAGTAAGCTCTAATAACTTAGTTCTAGTCAATTTAACACCGACCAGATTTAAAATCAGTAAAGTATTTTACACTTTTATAAGTTTATGTAGTGTACGTCACTTTATTTTTGCTTCCCTCAAATTCGCTGCATTCCTGGAGGCTAGGACACTTCCCCCCCCGTAGGACTTAGGCCTACAACTGCCTAATTTATAATTCCACGCCTACATAAGACTGCATAAAATTTGATACTGTACAAGTAGATTTCCTGCAAGTACGGCTGCAGCCAACGGGTAACCTCTACTGTTAAGCGATCTGTCTGCGCGTTTTACCGACAAGTGTTACAAATTTAAGGCGGTAATTGATCTAAAAATTAAATTCTTATAAAATATGTGGGTTTGCAGAACAGTAAACTTGGATGATATCGAGCGGTCGACTGGTAAAAGAAGGAGGCAGAAAATACAAAACTTGAGAACTGTTTGTCAGGATCTCCTTGAGTACTGCGATCGTCAAGAAGCTGATATCTCAACAGCAAGGGTGGGTACCTAACTGAATATATAGGATAGGTAATAGATAAAATGTAAAGGATAGGTAATAGAAAGCCCTGTTCACAAACGGCAGTTCCCGTCTTTACTTAAGCAGACTCGGGCGATTGACTGGGGATTGGGGAATCCGTTATTCGAGGCACAACAAGTTGTTAGGCTCTCCCGGTGAGAGTGCTTGCAGACTGTCGCGCGAATGATCGATACTCTGAAAGCAAATGCCGCGCTGCTGCAGTCAGCAATAGCCCAGTGGCTATTGCTGTTTACTTCTCACTCACTTCTCAGACGGACCCAGCGTCCCAGTGCCAAGCGGAGGAAAGGCACCAGCCCCGGTCTATGTCTTATTAAACATCTTAAACTTAAAATTTATAAAGATGTTAAACTATAAAGGTAAAAATTACTAAAAGTCGGGCGGCATATTTCAGATTTTGCACCGCCTAAAAAAATTGAAGATTCCGGGGCTGGAAGGCACGGACGTGTATTAGTGGAGCTGTAGGTCAATTTACTCTCTTATATTTTATAGTCACCTGGACCTAAAAATCGCGAGGAATCACAAGCAGCACATAGTAGAAGTGATAATGTTAAACAGATAATAAAAGAAGTAAAGCCGTGACTTCAACTAAGCAAGATGACTGAGCTTGAAATAATAAATAATAATAAAAAAAAATTTCATTTTTTATTATTTTAACAATTTTCCTAACATAAATGAAAAATTTGTCGGCTTGCCTGTGTGTGATCTCTATACGTTAATAAACGGCTAGATTTTGAGAGACTTTTGCGTCGCATTTTCTCTGATTACATATATTTCTCACTTTCAATTATTTCTTATTTCCCAAAAGTCATAAATATTAAGATAGAAAATATATAAAAGGCGATCATAATACCAAACAAATGTTTTTTAAATATAAACAGTAATGCTTAATCAGAGTATCAAAGCCTAGCGGCTCGGCTAGCTCTTAAAAGAAAATGAATGTCTTTGCTTTTTGACTGCAAAATGACATTTGTATTTGGCAGCTGTCAATTGTCATATAAAACGTACACCCATGGTGGTTTTTTAGTTTTTGTAATTTATAATAAAATGAATGTTAACGTACTTCTTGAGTAAAGTAATTTAAATCCAACTATCTCGTTTAATAAGTAGGGGACGCGTACGAAAAATGTTATACAGCGTTGAAAGGTAAATCAATTACATCCAGCCAAAGTTACGAACTTGTCATCCGAGTTTGTTTGTTTAGTGTCAACTTTTGTATGAGATTTTGATAAAATATACATAACAAACAAAAGTTTCAGTGTGTTTTAGATTTATTTGCGATCACCAAAATGTCTGATTACGATCAACAATTCCAAGAAGATTTGGAGAAGGCGCAGGCGTTGAGTTTGGAAAGTCTAGCATTAGAACAGTTTCGTAGGCAGAAGCTACTGTCCAATTCAGGTACATCTTTAACTCTTGTTATAGATAAGATAATGATCTTAATATTTAATTGTTTATACCTAGATAACTTTTCATTGAGGTCTGTCATAATTGTGGGGTTATGATTGCTCTCTTTAGATCTGCAACATTAATTTTTCTTTGTGTTTTCACTTTTGATATATATAATGAGCAACATATTAATTTTTAAACCAAATACCTCATCTTAGCAGAACGAAAACAATGTTGTAAGATTACTATTTTGAATCCAAATCTCAAAATTATACTATAAATAGCGCAACCTTTCATTAATTAAGTCCATTTATGGCGACAGCCTGGAGTATAAAGTGGGAGTTTAGGAAGAAAAACTTTATTTCAGGTTAATCAGCTTGAAAAGCTTTTACTATTAAACTATTGATGATCTTTTTTGACCTAATATAATATGTCGATTGAATACATCTGTTCCTACCAATCTGTTTCTTATGTGCTCCTATCCACCTATATCAACCAACTGTTAAATATGACAAGAAACACAGTTAGGATTGGAGTTCTATTTATTATATTGAATGCGCTTATCTTAGGAACTACTATAAAAATAGTTTTGAAATTCTGACCAAAGTAAACCAATGGGAGCCTAGCAGTAATAAAAACATGATTGTAAAAATGGGATAATTTATAAATTTTCACACACACAGTTGCGGGCAACAGCAAGTTTTTTATGAAAAGCCACATATTGTTGTTGAAGTTCTAACACAATGTAAGTCACATCTTGGCTATTTAGTTATTTTGATGCCATTTTGCAGAAATTCAGAAAAGGCATTGTTAGAGTTAATCAGGAACACTTGTCAGCAAAAAAAATTTGTACAATTTTTAATTGTAAAATCTTATTAGTATGGTGATCTATACATAATACAATCAATAGTTTCACTCTTCTGAAAAGTTGCCACTTTTGATTTATGTGGTGTTAGAACTTGAATAACGATATACTAACTGCTTAAAATTACATTCCACTGATTATGACCCATTTTTAACAAATTGTTTTTTTTTATAATGAGCTACACTTAGATTAAAGAAATTTTGTTTTTAAATTAGGATTGCATATAATTTTAATAAATGTTTGTATTCCAGGCACTGAGTGTATAGTGTATTATGATGTAGTTTAATCATGCCTTTACTATTTTATTTTATTTATTTCATACAAAGTTTTAATATATTATTAAAAAATTGCAGTGTTTACAGGCCCAGAACTATAAGAATAAGATAATACAAAAATTATGTTATGAAAATACAATAGTTATACTGTCAATAAAATAATAAAAATTTGACTGTTTTGTACTAATAACTAGCGTGACAGGATGGAAGTATCATCTATTCCTTTTATAACAGAGAGTGAACTTGTGACCTAGCTAATAAGGGATTTACATATTTTACGAGTGTAGGTCACTTTATTTCTGCCGCTTAATTTATATATAAATTCGCTATCGTCCTCGGATGTTTGGATACATTACTTATTGGTAGGCAATGGCCGAAGGGGAATTGCCTACAAAGCTATTTATAAATCCAAGCCTGGACCTAACAGCTTAGAGACAACAATATTAAGCAGCGTTGAGGCCAATCTTACTGAGGAGGGAAGTAAAAATAATTAAAAATGTTTCACACAATTTCTCAATGACTGCAACCTCCAAAATTAACGCTGACATGCAACTTTTTTAACTGACTTTCAAATAAGGAGGACGCCCTATGTTCGGTGTAGGTTACAATTCTTTGTTCGTCATATTCCTGTCAGCGAACAAAACAAGTGCATCTGTCACTAATTTAAGAAACGAGATGAAATTGCATCGTTCCAGGCCAATTGAGTGCGTATCAAATCTGGTAGGAAGTGGGGTCATTAACTTGAAGCCGCTCAGAATTGGGTCACAGTGTTGATATGGTCCCAGCCGTGAGACGAGACAATTCGTACTAAATGCGTATGTGTTAGCGACGTGGTTCAGACTGTAGCAATTTGTTAAAGAGCGAATTAACTTTTTTACAAAGTCTCTCGCACACTGGCAGGAAAGCGCATCGCACGGCGTTAGTAATAAAGGCGCTTGGAAAGTAAAGTTGGGCTTTGTATGCGTACATTACAAGCTTTATTTTGAATCCGTGAAAGGACATAGGATTGTTATAACTCCGGAAAATTACGGATTTGCGAGAGTCTAGTACCCAATATGACAAAGTTTCTGTCTGATTAGCTCGAAAATGTGACCTAATGTAAACTTTGTTACAAAAACAAAAGATAAACGCACGATTCGAAAAAATGTGTACAACTATTTCGTATACCACGACATCGTAAGCCTCTAGGTAGGCGTGGATGAAATGCAGCTGATATTTTTGACTGAGGAGTCGAGAGAGAGCGTCACTGAAGCGTTGCAAACTACAGCTACACGAGACTTGGCTGTCACACTACCGCGCGACCTCCTTTGTGAAACGAGCAGGCATAACACCTGATAGTATACAACACGTAATGCAGTTAATAGGAATTTAAATTTGTTTATTGCAATATTTATACGAGTTAAAGTTTGTAATACTGACGCTAAAAAAGAGTAATATTTGTAATCGCTTCGTGCCTAAGCTGCGTGACCGGTATTTGGTATGAAAATACATCTAGTTTGAAAAAAGAACATGCAATTCTTATTCATATATTTTATTCCGAAAGAATCTTAACCGGTTTGTTCCGTAATAATGTCCATGGTACTTTTTTTCTGTTCAACTATAAGCTTAGGGAAAAAGTCCTCGCTAGTAATGAAAGAATGAAGATGTATTTTCTATTATATATTTACATATATTTTTTTGGGTAGTGTACTTACCGTTTTAACATACTTGTAAGGAGTTAAACTTACCCCGCTGGCAGTGGCGTAACTACAAGGTGGCAAGCCGGCAAAATGCCACGGCCCCAGCCGGAAGGGCCGCCTCTCCCTAGACAAGCTGCAAGCGATTTCTTTTTACAATAATCGCTTGACGTGTTTTTGTATCGGATTGACATAGTGGAACAAAAACGAATTTGCCACGGGCCTCGAACGGTATAGTTACGCCACTGCCCGCTGGTCCATATATAAGCCTTTAATCAATATTTGATATGATATCCGTACAACCATTGTATGTGTAGGATAGTATTTATGTATTTATAAGTGGCAACTGTAATTAGGTAGCGATTTCAAATGTTCGAGACAAAATTGCTGATTCATGCTCAGTTTCTGACGTCATTTGACTAGATTTTCAAAAATGTTATTGATTGGTCAGTTAACTATTTTAATTTAGCCCATAAAAAACCTGGTGAAATAGATAAACTGACAGGTATCCCTAAAATTGGGCATAAGAAATTCTTCAAGCATAGGGATTTTAAGGATGGAGGACATTAAGGATGTCAATCATATAGACCTTGATTATGCTAAGCATAAGCTGAACAAAATATATGCGAGGGTTGCCAACCCTAAAACACCTTTTTAGCATTTCAACATTACACAACGATAAGATTTTAAATTCTCGATTTGCCAACCCTAAAACATATTTTCCTCTTTAGCAATCCTAGATTACACCTTGTTCAAGATAAATGCTAGGGTTGCCAACGCAAAAAATTTAATTATGTATTTTTGGCAGCCCTAGAAGATTACACGAAATAATACAAGATAAAATGTGTCAAAATGATTAATAATCTAATCGCGGTACCGCAGATAACGGTACAGTGAACGTGGGACGGCGAGAGGACGAGGGTCTACCTGCGCTGCCGCCGCCGCCGAGGAAACCACCGCGAAGGGCTTCCTCTACGGACACCAACAAGTAAGATTTTTTATTGAATGGGAATTTGTTTTTTTATGATGCTTAGGGGGCAAGCGAGCAGACGGCTTACTTGATGGAAAGCAACTGCCGTCGCCCATGGACACTCGTGACATCTGAAGAGTCGCAAGTGCATTACTACTTTATGGCGGCCTGTACGAGGGAATAAAGAATGGAAATAGGGATAGGAGGATAATTAAAGTTATGACACCGGTAAATTCACTCAGTAAACGAAACACAGCACAACGCCGTTTCACACCCGTTTTCTGTGAAGCCGTGGTATCACGCCGGTCGAGCCGGCCCATTCGTACCGAAGCATGGATTTTTCACGACAATGAGCATCCGTATTATGTTCTTGAGCTCGGAGAATGTCTTTTGGAATTGACATATTCAGACCAAATGACGTAGGTCCGTCAACTGGCTCTCTTTCAATTTCCGCCATTATACGCGGGGTGTAACTTAACGTTCACAGTGAAAGTAGCAGCGCTTTAGGAAAAATGTTTGAAATTCATTAATTTTTAATCCGCGGTATGCTTATTTATTCACCAACGGAACAGCATTTAATACATACACATAATACAATAATTATGTGTATCAGTTATGTTTATAATGTAATCACATCTTTATCTGAATATTGGTATTATTTGCAATACACTATATACGGTCTTACAACTTCAACTAAGATAAGGTATTTTTATGTTGATTTTTCGGTATTTTATTTGTTTATTTTTCAGCTCGACGTGCACAAGTCCCGAAGGTCCGGGCAACAGTGATCTGATCTCCTTCGCGAGCCCCACCAGCAAGACGCCCAAGGATCCCCATGCCTCATTCAGGGAATACATCGATCAGATCAGCAAGTGAGTACTAAAGAACGTTGATGATAGAACTTCGTGTTTGCCTTAAAAAGCTATCAGAACCTACAAAATATGTTAATTATATTTTTTATTAAATTTTTATTTAATAAATAAAAATAAAGAAAAGCCTTTATTGATTCCTTAAAATGTACAATTTTTAAAAGTCATTACATATCATTCATCATTTTATTCATCATAACAATCTATATTATTATGATGAATGAAATGATGATAGATACTCTTATTTTTTAATTCACAAGGGCAACTAGCCTATTACATTTTTCTACAGGATCTTGATATTATGTTCTCATTTTTATATAATGATTGGTCTATGGTATGACTAGTTTTGTTTTACAATTTTTACATTTATTATTTATATTTTTAATACTGTCTCAATTTTTACATTAAGACAGTGCTTGAGATGTATTGACATAGATGGCGCTAACGCCATCTATGTCAGCAACCTGACATATATTGACCTCTTTAATGTAAGTACGCTGGACTGACGACAAGTCTAGCCATTGTAAAGAGATTTGATTTGACAAAATTTATGAGGGTATAAATATAGTAAGAGAAAAATTGATCCACACTAGTAATAATGGGAAGTGATTTGTATTTTTGTCATGTTTTAAAATATTTTAATAAATTCTTTAAAAAATGTTTACAGATTGGGCCAACAGACTGAGGAGCTTACAGTAAACCCCGAGACAATGAACAATCAATACAACCAGCCCTATTATGGCCCTCTTCAACCTCCACCCTACACGCCCGCGCCATATCCTTCGTACGGCATGCCCGTACCTGTCCTACCAATCTTACCGCACTACCCTGCGGCAATCAGCGATCCTACGAATCCGCTATATCCTCCAAACCAACTACATACGACTCAATTTCCTACCAACCAACATTCAACGACTCAATATCCTATCAACCAACATCCAACGACTCTACCATATCCTACTAACCAGCCTCCACCTCAACCGTTTCCCGCCAACCATGCGAATCAATATACCCCCAACTATTCATATCCTCCAAGCCCGTATCCGTACAACCAAACGCGCCTAGCGACGCCATCTTACGTTGGGTATCCGCCGCCACAGTACAACTATAACACGACCAACATGATATCGCGGCCGACTAGGCCACTCTACCCCCAGTTGAGTCAGCTACAAACTTACCCCATGCCCTCTCCGCCCAACGCACAAAATAATAACACTTTACCAGTTTCAAAGCCCGAACCTAAAAGGGACAGCGTTGAAAGTAATGCGTCAAGGAAGTCATCCGCTGCAAGTGTTGGGGTGAGTAATTGTGCAACTAAATATCTTACAAATTGTGATACTGGACTATTGCAACGTGACACAACGTGACACTTCACTTCCATAGACCTGAAGTTTAGAACGTCAGAGTCACTAACGTTACTAACTACTACTAACGTTAAGCAAAAAAACATGTTTGTAAGACGTAGCTCCTACCTACAGCCACTACAGACATCCACTCTTATTCGATTTCGGGACTTGGTATGTATAATGATAACCAAAGGACTCGTTAATCCCTGAGCTTCATGAATTGTAAGTCAGGGTCAGGTATGTAAAACGTCAGTTCTATCGAAGTGCAGTGTCGCATTGGAGTGGTCGTACCTTGAACGTTAAGCGTGGGTCATCGAATCTTACTGAACGACAAGCTCCTAGTTGTAAACACACTTTCAAAATCAGCTTTACGCTTCTTTGAATACTTCTAAACACATCACACTTTTACTATCTTTTTTACACTTCTAAGTTCTCCATCAAAATATCTAAGCTCTGCTTTACACTTCTCAATTAAAACTTTACACATCTAAATTCTGCTTTACACTTCTAAATTCTTCTTTACACTTTAAAATTTAGGCTCTACATTTCAAAATTTTTCTCTTTTCAGTCAAATGAGTCGAACGACACAGTCGGCAGCCTGCCGAAGTCTCTGAACCTCATAGATTTCGGTCGCAGCGGGCAAGGTAGCGTAAGAGTCAGTGTGCTTGAGGCGTTTGATCCGCTACTAACCGACCAGAGCGCTGGTGAGTGGTCATATCATTTCATGCCGTACATATTATCTTACACTGGCGGACCCGACAGATGCTTACCTGCCGGTATTAGTTTATAAATTTAAACCATTATGAAATCCCCCAAAAACACAAAAAATTTCATTAAATTCGGTCCAGTCGTTTTGGAGGAGCTTAGTGACAAAAAAACACACACACACACACAGGAAATGCATTCGTTAGAAATAAGTAGGTCTTAGAATCGGCAAACTATTTTCGTTTTAACGCCCAAAAGTGAACATCGTCTGTACCATCCGCGCTAGTTTTTTTTATATAATTAGGAGACAAACGAGCAAAAAGGATGTTACTATTTTATTGTTATCAAGTTTTATTTTTTAGATGAATATATAGGTAAACGCCATCAATGTCGGTACGTTGGTTTTTGAACTCATTTTCATTCGTCGCAATGCTTATTTCATTAATTAAAAACCTGTGTTGTCAGTCAAAAAAATACAATACTGGTAACCCCATATTTTCAAGGTTAACTTTATTTTTTTTTCGTCATTAATGGGGTTTAGATGTTAAAAAAGCATCAGTGCTTCATTCATTTCAGTGTGATTAATGAGTTTTGTGGCTTAAAATATAACTAAAGGGTGTGATAATATATGTATTTTTTAATCTTTTGAATGTAGCATAATAGTGCAGAAGTATATTAAATGTTAAATTTCAGACACAATGCACAGATCATCAACATATGGGTGGCACCTCATGATCTGGCATTTGTGGCACATGTTTTTTGTTATGTTTACATTTTTAGATACTAATTCTCTAATTTTATCATATAAAAAAAGATTGGTAACCCGTCAATTATAATTGAGAAGAGTCCTTGTTGTTTTCAAAATATAATTTTTTTAAATTTTTGTGTACATTTAAATATTTACTATTACTTTAGTTAAAATATTTTTGAGGTTACGTCTACCAAACCTTATCTTTTCCTCCTTATCGTTTTCTCCCTCAGAGAAGTATGCCTCTCGATATTCTAATATTTACTGTGGTTTCACCTCAAATATCTTTGATGCTATATTTGTCAAACCATTTAGGATGCCGTCTCTCTCACACATATCGCTATCTCCCTCAGAATACGCGGCGGTCAGCTCTAACCAGTCCAACTCGAGTGTATACGAGGAGTACGACCCACTCGACTTTCTGTACGGCGAGACGGAGATGCGAGAGAGTGTATACGCGACGATTAGCAAGAGAGATAGCGTGGCGCTACCGTCCCCGCCGCCCAAGACCGTGCACACGCCACAGCAACCGCGCAGGCAGACCACGGTGACTGTTAAGACAATATAATCCCTAATCAAAGACCAAATAATGACGTAGATGAAATTGAAACATATACCCTAGGTCATAGAGGGCCTTTTCAATTTTTCGCTACTTTAATCACAAAAAGACCTAACTCAGAATCGACCGTTGCGGGAAATTGTCATTAAAGATTGACAACATTAATCACAATTTCCTACAACGGGTGACTCTGGTCGCCGTACCGTGTTGCGCTAGTGTTGCGTGATTATGTGAAGCGTGTATACAACTCGGCGACTGTTTTATTACATTTAAATGTAAGCACGGTCGCCGTGCCATGTGGAAGGTCCTGAAGTTGCTCATGCATTACTACCTTACGCGGCACGGCGACCGTGTGCGTGTGACTAGGGTGTGGGTATATCGCGCGTCGCAAACATGCGATAGCGATAGAAAAAGCTAAAATGACACTCTATGAACTAGGGTATAAGTTACTTTTTTATCTATGCCATTCTCTTGCCATTACAAGACAGCGTTAAAATAAATTAAAAGTTAGTTACCTAGCCTATAGCTTGACCACAAAAGCTATACTGCGCCTTGGCTTGGAATGAGTGCGGGGATGGTTGCCATGGTTACCGGCCGTCAACGCAGACGCCAATAGTATACACATGAGACTATTCCAAGATAGATCATGCGTTTTCTCGTAATGAGATGAACTTAACTTTTAAATTGGCCGATTATTATAAATGTAGAAATGCTATCATATGCTACGACGTTTTCTACGCTATTAGTACGTTAAAATAGACAAATTAAATAATTCTTAGCTCTATACAGTTCTAACTTAAAACTGTCAAAAGATATCATAAGATACGTCGAGCAATTATATTGATCTCCTGTGAACTCCAAACTCTTTCTTACCCGTCCCCCGCCCTGTCCCACGTTCCTAGGGGGCGGTACAGAGGTTGTGATCAAGCTATAGTAAGCAAATAGGATTCTTAAAGTGTAATTTAAATTCTAACAGTATTAACATAATTTTAAGTTTCTTTCTCTGGATAACACACTGTATGGATGTTTTTCTTTCTTTTTCTCTAAACTCAATCGCCTGAAATGTACATTTCAGAATAAACTTTTTCAGAACAAATTATACGACTGCATAGTGAAATGCCATAATAAAACATACGACAGCGAGCACAAAGCGTTCTTGAAAATGGTTCTCGATGTCCGAAGTAAGTATAAAATGTTTAAATTTTTGATTAAAGTTTACTAAACAGATAAGCGGGACTTTACAAAAAAAAATTCTACTTGTATTGCCTTCCTTCCTTCGCTGATAGCTTCTCGGTTTGTGAACCGATTTTGATGCTCTTATTTTGTTAGAAAGAGGATACTTTACCATAGGTCCCATGATAAAGAAACACTACAATTATTTGCTGATATTTACAGAACTTTCATTTTTCAGAAAGATATGTTCACACGGACGAGAGCCGTAACCCGGGTCACGTGATCGCGGCGCGCTCCACCGGCAAGTACCCGCCCAACACGAGCGTCAAGCTGCTCGTACACAACTCGCACACGGACGAACCGATTACGTTCACGTCAGACGGTAGGTGCTATATTTTGTTTAGCAAATATGCAATTTTTATTGAATTTAATTGGCAAATAGGTATATACGGAAAAGCTGAAACAGAGCCAGGTTAATTGGTCGCGTTATGTCAAACCCAGCCGACAGATTACGACTCATATGGAATATTTCGTCATATTTCGACCAAATGACGTAGGCCCGCCAACCGACTTTTTTTTCAGTTTCCTCCATGGTTAGTGTTTTCGTCCTATCTAGGCGGAAGCAGTCATTAACCCTTTTGTTTTGTGTTTTAAACTTGTAGAACTGTCAATCGTGTTTTATATAGAAAATTGATGATGCCCGCAACTCGTGGCAAAACTGTAAATTTTTCCGGGATAAAAAATATCTTTTGTCCTTCCCCGAGATTCAAAGGATGTCCATATCAAATTTCAGCAAAATCAGTTCAGCGGTTTGGGTCACAGGCGTTCCAATTTATATTATTAGTATGGATATTCTAACAACTATAAATCAAATCTTGACAAATTTTGGATCATTCGAACCTCGGAATCGCCTTCTCCCATACTAATTTTAACCCCACTTTTTTGCTCTTAGGAGACGAATTTTGAAAAATTCATTCTTACTAGCCATCTTCGTCACACGGAGATTACCCCCAGAATTTCATGTTTTTACGATCGGTGGTTTAGGCTTTACGTTGATTTCTAAATGCATATAATTCAAGACAAAGTATTTTATAAAATTATATAGAAGATGATAAATTGTGTAAAATATTGTTGTTAGCGCAATCTGATTAAATATTTCTTTTTCCAGTGGAGTCAACGGTAGAGCATATAATTTTAACGGTAGTTTGTACTCTCGAAGAGGAGATAAGAGAAGATATGTCTGATTATATGTTAAGAGTAAGTATATTATGTCTTTTTAATCCCCTGCACTATAGAAAATTTATAAAAAAAAACAATCTTTAGTTTGATACGGGCTTATGTGCTCACAGAATAAGAAATAAAATAATTCAATCCATTCGAATCTCATACTGCAGCACTATAAGCCATTGCACTAACATTTCTATACTTACTGCAACCACAGAATAGTAATTATATTACAGAATTTGCACTCCTTATAAACCGCCGGAAATCTGTCAAACTTACTCGCCTCGATCTCGGTAGAATCTCGGTAGAGCTACAGTCGCGAGTGATACATAGTGACGAGCGGATGGTGACGTTTGAAATATAATAGATTATAATATTGTATGTGTATAATATTGTAATGTGTTGGGCTGTTTATGGTTGCCTAAAAACAACATTAACGCACCCGGAATTAACAATTTTTAAATTACCGGAAAATTCCGAAGGGTAAGATAAATGATAGTTAATAACAATGATAAATACTTTTATTTTGAGTTTCTGGTAGACACGAATGAAACTAATCCAAGATTGTACTTATAGAGTATAATAAAATAATAATTTAGAGTCGAAAACATACATCTGTTTAATTCGTATTATTGAGAGAATTCATAATATATTGAACGACATTATTTCGGTTTTGATATTTCGAGCCGTCATATTTGTGTTGTTCAACGCTTTTTTTGTTTTTTTTTCATGTCACTTTAGGGCATTTTTTTTTCGAAATGAGGTTTGACTTAATAAAAAATAATAAACACACCGGAACTGCAAAACCTAAAAGATACCAAAGTAGACCGATATAAAAATAATCCATTTCGGTCCACTTTCGGTCGGGTAATTAAAGTACTACCAAGAGGCAGCCCTAGCACATGTCACAAGCCGCGCGGCTGTCACTATCTATTTAAAGACAGGGCGGGAGTACAAATACTGTATGGAATGTATTTTTATACTGTGCTACAAGAGAGCTTATTACTTTTTTTCGTCATAGTAACCTTTAACGGCTTTTTCTATGGTTTCTATGCTTATATGTCGAGACTTGACTTTATTTTTTTTCCAGGTATGGGGTGCCAAAGAGTATCTAACTCCGGGTAGTACGCTCAGCGAGTACGAGTACGTGCGCGAGTGCGTGCGTCTGGAGAAGGACGTGCGTCTTTGTCTATGCGGACGCGACCGAAGTTTGGCCCGTACGGCGCGAGATGACGCCCGTGACGCACATCTGGCCTTAGACGATCTGTTACCACCGGCGACTGCGCCTGCGCTTAACTTCGACAATCTGTCTATATTGTTAGGTAAATTATATAAGTAAATAATATTATGACAGCCTAACTGCTGCTGTCATTGCTCAGCTAGTATGAGCAGAGTAAATAGAACAAAATTAATCTTCATAGTAACGGACCGCATGTGGCTTTGTATGTATAATGGGAAAAATTGAAAGAGAGCCAGTTGACGGACCCACGTCATTTGGTCGGAATATGTCAATTTCATGTAAGTCGTGATCTGTCTTCTGAGTTTGACATAACCCGACCAAATTACTTAGATCCACGATCTGTATCTGTTTTAACTATCTGATTGTATGTATGTAAACGTTCGATTTCGACTACTTGTAGATATTGTTGGTATTAAATCCACTTATAACAGCTATGGTTCTACATGCTGTCGTGCGAACAAAACTAGACTTTTCCATGCTACAAACGCACGTTTACATTAATATCAAAAATGTAAATAACCACATGTCTTTCAGAAACCCTCGAAGGCGAGCTATCACGTGCCGCAGGCGTGGTCCGCGCCGAGGGTAGTTGTTCCCCTAGCGGCGTGTTCCAAGCGGTGAAGGCGATATGCGCGCTCGCCGGACATCTAGAGACGCTGCATCTCACGCACTCGCTTAACGCTTTCGCGCAGGCCGCCACTGCTCAGGTAAATTGCCGCGTAAATTTATTTATTTATTTATTTAAGTAATTTGTATGGGCTAGCGCAATATGAGTTTGCTTATAAAAACCACAAACTAAATTTTTGCTTCCAGACCTTTAATTTAAACTATTAATCAGGGACACATACAAACCTTAGGACCTGTTTAACCGCTTACTGATTAAGTTTCTGATAGGCTGTCCACAACTTTTTGATAGATTCTCAAAAAAAGTTGTGGAGAGACTATCTGTAAGCGGTGAGTTCACTGCAAATGTAGCAAAAAAGTTATAAAAGTACGTACATTTTTTGTATTTGCGAGTTTTTTTAGTCGTTCGCATAAATTCATATATGCAAACGTAAACCTACGTATGGTATAATTGCGTTAAAAGTAATCGTGTTAGAATAATTATGTTATGTAAAATAATTTAAAAGAATAAATCATCCACTTGCATATTTTCTTTCTCACTTCTCTTACCATATTGTTTGTATATTGTATGTTTATAGTGGACAGCTGGCGCAGTTCGTCCCGAGCTAGGTGCGGAGTCAGGGCCGTACTGCAACGTGTCGTTGCGTCAAGGGGGCGCGGCCGAGGCGACCGCCCTCCAGTGTTCCCGCGTACGCGACGCCGTGCGTACGCTCCTGGCGCTATATACGCGCAACGCGTTATTGGACTTCCAACTACCTGACGCCCCGGTGTTGGCGAACGATCCGCGGAGTAAGTTTTTTTGTCTGACGTCACCTGAATATATTTTGTATACAACCGATATAAGAATTTATAGTGTTTTTATTTTAAGTCACAGCATCCACGCCAATCTTTGTCTGGCATAGTAGGTAAAAATTTTACATGTAAAAAAATACACTTGATCTTGAAAACCGTATAACGCGCATCTTGTTATGTTTGTTATTGGGTCGGCCGCTCACGTCCTTTTTCCTTATAAGGTTTCCGTAACTGTTTTCAGCATTCGGACACCAGAATGTATTGAATGCGGATTTCTCCGTACTGGCAAAAAGTTTACATGGTGGCTATTTCGTGTATTTTCTACTTATTCAATGCATTCTAGTGTCAAAACGGCCGTTGGATGCTGGCCTTAAGGAGTTTTTTTATACTAAAGTATATCTTTTTCTTTAGAAGCGGTAGCGGCGGATACTGTAAGTGAGCCTCTACTACTCTGTATAGAGGCGGTACACGCGTTACCGCCGTGTTGGGCTCACGACGAGTACGTTTTCCACGCTCAAGTCTACTACGGCACAAGACCGCTCAAGACTATACACCTCACTAATACGTCGAAGATAGACTGCGCGGGTTTCTATCCGAGGATTATTTTTGATACGTGGTATGCATAGTAAAGATATAGTTTGTGGTTATTTGTTTATGCTGGTTGTATTTTATGCTAAATGCAAAACATTTTGTCGACCGAGCTTGACGTTACTTGCATTAAGTTTCCTTTTGCGTATAAATCTGTTTTTCAACGTTACCAGTACTTTGATGCTACAATCGTGTGCCCATAAAACGAAAACAACGGTATTATGTAAAATATATTAGTGCGTGTTAAATTCAAATAAAAGTTACAAACACACCATGCATGATCGACAATTTCAGGTTGAATATCGAGGATATACCAGTAAACACTCTGCCTCGTGAATCTCGATTGGTCATAACATTGTACGGACGAACGCAGCGTACGGTTGATCATCCGCACAAGGAGCAACACAACGGCAACGAGCAAGAGAATGACGTGCCTGAAGAGAATGGAGACGTGCAATTTGAGCAGATCGAGCTCGGATGGGCGGCGATACAACTTTTCGATTATGATGGGTAGGTTTCTATAGTGCGGATTTTTTCGTGCGCGTAGTTTTCTGTGATTTTGCAAAACGATTGAGTATGTGATACAAATTTTGTAATTTTTAAGACCTCTGCCCACACTTACACGGCGTAACTTTTTTGAGACCCGACTTATTAGCGTCAATGAATTAAATTGTATTACAATTTTTCTGTTCCTATATTCGTATTAATGGACCAATTTTTAACAAGATTTTTGCCTCCTTTTTGTGTCAATATTATACTACTTTTCTGTTGCACACAGCATGCTGGCCAGCGGTCAGTACGTGCTATCGCTATGGCCGGCGCGATGCGACCGCAGACTCGGCCCCGCCCCGCCCGCTCTACATGCCCCGCCCACTCCAGGCGCGCTAGTCAATATAGGTCAGTTAGACGCACACACATACATACACACTTATGTATACTGGCCAGAGGTCAGAACGTGTTATCACTGTAGCCGGCGCGCTGTGACCGCAGACTCGGCCCTGCCCCCCTCGCGCTACACGCCCCGCTTACTCCCGGCGCGCTTATCAATTCATACAAAACACACACGCGCACGTCACGTACTATAGTAACTTCTAAATAAAACACACAAACTTCGATTCATCGCACTGAGCTGCGGTCAAATACTTGGTACAGTAGCTCGTGCAAACACTATTTTAGGTACATTTAAAAGCTTTTTAAAAACTGTCCTAAATCTATGTCCACATAATATTGTATGTGACTATACGAGTATATATTTCACCATTTTAGTAACTGTTATTTTCTGGGTCTTGTCATACTCGAGGTGTGCTTGTCGATCGAATATGGGTCGTACGAAAATCAAACCTCTGGAATGTTTCAGAAATACCATCTTACACACGCACCGGCGTTAAGTGGACGGAGTGCGAGAAGACCAAAACTCCGGAGGAGCTACCGAGCTTCGACTCGCTTGACGGACATACACAGTCACAGTTACTACATCTCATAGAACAGGGTGCTTACCAGAGAATGCCTACGGAGGGTAGAGAGGTAAATAACGTGTTGTACGTGCTAACAGGGAAGTAGTCACGCCAGCCAGATTGCGGCGATCTCAGTAAGTTGGACGTGTCGTATCAAACTCTGGTCTCGTGTCACGACTTATATGGAGTTGACATATTATGACCTAATGACATAGGTTCAACTGGCTTTATTAAAATTTCTTAGTTCTTATTATTAATTCGGTATAGATGCACCACATCTATACCGCCATATTATCTACATTGTTTTATTCTAAACTAATTTAAAATATTAATAGTATACCAAACGACTAAAAAATATATTAATCTGGTTATGCACTTATGGGGCTGGCATAAACCTAGCTCCGTAGCTCGGAAGCCAGGCGCGCCGAAAGACTCCATCATTCGGTACAATTTTCTCTATAGCTTCTAAACCACTTACCGGCCGATTATAGAATTAAGTACAGTATGTTCTACACAAAATTAGATCATCGCACCTAAAAAAATTTAAATATTGAAAACGTCCCCTCTTTGTGAAAAACAAAGAAATTTTTTTTTTCTTTTTCAATAATACAGTTTAAAAGGTAAATTAGTTAAGTACAAAATCCAGTCGTCTAATAAGTAAAATATCTTCATGACACCTTGATCGTCTTTATAGCAATGTATGGCAACCGGTTGTCTAGAGTTTAAAACTTCCGTAATTTTTAAAGTACGAGTTATTTTACAAAAATATTTAGTAGAGGTAGTCACATTATCTATAGGTAGAGCAAACTGAAATATTTCAATCGAAAACATAGATCTATTTTTTATACATAGATACATTTTCGCTTGGCGTGGAATGCCCGTTATTACAACTGAAAATTTTCGACTGAATTATGCCTGAATTGAGTTTGATTTGAGTGTGGAAATCTTGAGAAAAAAATTCCCTTCCGTTCCTAGGGTATTAAACTAGTTTTGACATTGTAACGTTGGTACAGGTGATGTGGGAGAAGCGTCAATACCTGGTGCAACTGCCGGGCGCTCTGCCCCTCGTGCTGCTGGCCGCCACGAGCTGGGCGGGGGAGGCTCGGGCGCAGCTGCTATCGCTGGTGCATCTGTGGTCTCCGCCATCCCCCCTCAACGCCGTACACTTGCTGTTACCCTGGTGAGTTGCTGGGACCGGGATACCAGCGTATTTTACTGCAAAACACTTACTGGTCTCTCCTTATTGCTAGTGTATGAACACAGTAGGTGGAAGTTATGAACTTACGTTCCGACGCATTCGGCTGATCTGACACAATAAGAGTCGAAATTACAAGGACGAACTTCATATCGTCCCTTAACTAACAACACCGGTCAAGTCGTAAATTGGTGGCTTTTACATTTTAAAGCCATTGGATAGAGGTGCGCGTTGCGCGTCGAACCATTATTCACAGTATATAGATTATAGATTTCAGGTAACCAAAAACCGTAATTAAAAAAATAGTGACAGCGCTCCAGACGCTTGGCTTCGCAACAGTTCTTGTAAAGTTGTTATAAATGACGT
>JAOTAV010013083.1:0-26058 GCA_026546445.1 Cyclargus thomasi | reverse complement strand
ACAAGAAAATTGATTTCCCGCCTTTACTTGACACTGGCCATGGTTATAGCCAAGCGCCATATAAATAAATAAAATAAGAGAAGATGACTTACTTTCTGATAGATTTGCATTTATTATAAGGATTTTATAATATTATTGTATCGCAAATTAATCTCCGTGTTACCCCGTCTCGTACTGCCCATTGTTTCAATGTCATGTTTTATCCGTGTCCCTCGACGACGGGCAACGATTATGTTTGTTTAATTAATGAATCTCTTTCCATTCAAAATCCAGGAGGAGCGTGTAAAAGCCAATGTGTGTTTACAAAGGATTATCGTAGGGTTGCCACTTACCATGTTCTTTGAGCTCTTTTAAAGTATATATATATTTTTTTACCTACCGCAAATGGAGAAATTTAAAAAAAGCCAGGATCTATGTCGTTTGGTCGAAATGTATCAATCCCATGTAAATTGTCATATGCTGGCTGGGTTTCACATAATGCGACCAATTTACTTAGAAGCTTTCCAGATTGTATACAATATGTATCAAGGATATATTGTATCAAGTCAGTGACTACTTTGTGACTTGTATTACCTAGTTCAATTTTTCTTATCTGCGGACCCTAGGCGAAGCCTCTACTGGGTGGATAATAAATACACTTTTTAGTTTCTAATATACAATATACATTTCTTACCATGTCTTTATACACATGGAATATGGTATAAAATTTGCCTCACGGGAGCATTTAATCTGATTCAAAAGTATCCTATAAATTAAGTCATCACATCTCAATCTAGTAACTAGCACAGCAGAACTTCTGCTGCAGAAGGATAGGCAGAAACAGGAGTTCATTAATTAATTTTTATTACTCATGCGTTGAAAGCGGTATCTTCGCGCATACTTTTGGGGTTGAAAAGACGCTAATTGTTCACATCACCACACTAGTTTTGAGTAAATTTAATGTCAATTTGAGTGCGACAAGTAAACCTGGGTGCGAGAAGTTTGCTTGTCGCACTCGAATTGACATAAAATTAAACTCGTGCGAAGCTGTCAATTGCTATTGACAACTTTTCGCACTAGTTGCACAATATACTATTGAAGGTTTAATCTCCTCTTGTGTGGCAACCCTAAAATAAACCCCCAACACCTAAGCCTGCTTATTTATATACAACTAACTAAACCGACAAACAAATGCGATTACAGTAAACTATATATACTACTGTATACTGTAAAAAGTAGCATGTTACACATTTTTCTAATAGTTTAATTTCAAAAAAATTTAACAATGAATGACAACCCCACTGTATTGGATAAAATTCACAATTTTTTTTTAGTGATATTTAGGGGCCAAGCGAGCAGGGTTACCTGATGGAAAGCAACTGCCGTCGCCCATGGAAACTCGTAACATCCGAAGAGTCGCAAGTTTGTTGCAGGCCTTTTTATGAGGGAATAGGGAATGGGAATATAGGGGGATTAGGGAAGTTGGGCCACCGGTAAACTCAGAACGAACAAAACACAGCACAATGCCGTTTCACGCCAGTTTTCTGTGAGGCCGTAGTATCACTCCGGTCGAACCGGCCCATTCGTGCCGAAGAATGGCTCTGAGCACCCACGGCAATGAGCATCATAAAAACAGGGGATAAAATTTGTATGAATTTACTTTCGAACACGATCACACGTGTTAGAAAGTAAATTCATACCCCGAATTGTGCCCGCATGAACTAGCTTTTGTCCGCGGCTGTAAAGCCAAAAGCTAGTTTATACTATAAAGCTTCACTTTACAGAAGGCTTACAACAGTAGCCCACTTCATCTGATATTCCTTCTGGTACTAACAGCAGCTTATGTTATATTACTATAACTGTTTCAATTGTCTCGAGAAACAGAATACTATCTTGTAATTTAAATAGACATTGACCTCGTGACGCTAAAGAGGTTTATTATTTCGGAAAGCAATCAGAATCTGAAAAGTTATTCTTGTACTGTTGGTTGTCCGTAAGGAACTGCTCAAATCGGGTAGGCCATTTTGCACATATTTATGTCTTTTATTTTTGTTAAATGTTTCTTTGAATTGTTATTTTTTTTGTTATTAATTTTTGAAAATTTATTATTTTAATTCTTTCTGGTTTTAAGAGAATCCTTTTCCACTTTCTTTTTTTTAACAAACTTTCCCATTATTCTGTCGTTTGTCCTTCCTTCACGCTCTAACGATCCAAACAATTGCCTTGATTTTAGGTATAGACTTAGTTGAAAGGGTGGAGAGTAACATAGGACCGATGTTACTTTCCATCCTTTTAACACCACACAACTTTTTAGTTTTAAAAAAAACATAAAATTTAAAAAAAAAATTAGTTTTACAAGCTTATTGTGAATAATCATAACGTCATGTTTTTTACTCCCAACATGAAAAGGTGGCTGTTAAGCTCAAAATGTGTTAGGACCGTTTGCATGTGTTAAGGTGCTTAGAAACCCGCGCGAGGAAAATTTGTTACGTATTAGAAACCAGCTTACTATTATTCTGAGATTTATAAAGCAGAATCGACCCTCTGAAGTTGGCAAAGCATAGAGGCCGCCCCGTGACCTGCAGGTTGCAGGTGTAATATACAGAAGTTGATACACCGCCAACACCAGCATTTCATATTATACTCTATCCAGGGTAAGCCGTGGACCAATTAATTTCGTGTAATATTTTAATCGGATTTATAAATGTGGGATCTTTTTTTGATTGTGTCAGGCTTAAAATAAACTAGATTGTGTCCGCAACAATGCTCGTGTCGAACTCACGAATGTTTTTATAAGGGCACAAGTAGTTTCTACTCTGCATCCTTTCAATTAAGTCTACGCCAAAAATCTCTCAATTGTTTAATTCGTTTGGGTGTAAAGAAAGGACAAATAGACAGACATACGCACTTTTCCTTTCTTCTATTAGTATGGACAAATAAAGGAAAGGAAATTTATTTTTGCGATTAGTATGAGGGATCATGTCGCTGGGATCCATACAAATGATATTTTTTTTCAGCTCTACCACTTTCACAGTCAATTTTATAAATGATACACTTTTTTGTCTTCACTTCACATTCATTGAACTAGACTAGAGGCCGCCCTGCGGTCGAAATAATATTTAAATAAATCGTGTAGATGAGCTATAAAAAATAATCTATTCTCAATTCAATCACAGACTTTTATTTGGCATAAAAATCTCGTTTAAACCAGGCCATTAAATTTTAATATAAAAATTATAGACTTCAACCATAAACAAAAGGGTATTTCGTGTATAATCATCGTGGCATTTTAAAATATTGTAGTGTGCATAGCGTTTTACTTATTGAAAATATGTAAATATAAAGCATATTTTAAAATAATATTGGTATTCTACGCTCCTCCTCCATATCAACTATAACTGGGAGGAATTTCATGTTTTTACATCTACGCGTCTTTCGTAAAAAGGGGTTCAAAGTTTTGCGTACATATATAGATGATATTTTAATTATTGCATGTTACAACATATTTTGTAATATAATTTTAACAAGCAATTAAATAAATGAAATAGTCACGATTAACGCCATTTAGATTAAAATTGTAATGTTATAACATAACACAACTGATTATGTTACTAATGTACTTTTTTATTATTTTGATATAATATCAGGATATTTATTATATTATTTCTTTTCTTTGTAGAAAGTAGAATAATATATCAAACGAGAGGCGAACTTAACGACATTTTATGAACCTTTTGTGGATGGGTTTTTACCCAAGGTTCAAGTCCGTCTGTAATCCTGATTAAATAAGTTCTTCGAGTTATCATTTGAGGAATGAGAAAAATTTGGTACTCTTATAATTCTTGTACGTTATATATATTTGATAAAAATTATTCTGGTATATATGTCTTAAACGGCTCTCTTTACAAGGCACAAGTTCGGCCCCATATGGAATACTGCTCTCATCTCTGGGCAGGGGCACCTAAATATCAATTGCTCCCTCTATCGTATCCAGCGAAGAGCCGCTCGGATTGTTAATTGCCATAGTGTTTCAAATAAGCTAGACCCCCTAGAGCTACGTTGTATTTTAGACCCCCCATAGATTCTAACTACTATATTGCCTGTGTCGTCAGAAGCAGTAGCAGTATCGTTAAATACAAAAAACCTTAATATGATCTCAGAGAGGGCTGTTCTGGGACTCGATTCAAAATAATTAGACATACACACGGTAGGAAGCAATAATATGCCTGATGCACTCGTAGGACTACTACCCCAATGCACCTATTATTTTTAAATAATACAGAGTACCACATGCTAAGCTTAAAAGTCTTTGCCACTCAATCTTCCACTATGTTGTAGCACGCCATAGGGACGTGTGGACATATCCTTTCTGGCACGACTCCAGTCTTTAAACAGATACTTTATCTTCTACATTCAACTTTACAACGCCTTTCGATCGGAAAATTGTTTTCGTGAATTGTTACACGTCCTGGGCCAAGTTTCGTTATTTTAGTGTTATTCGACAGGACATAAGAAAGTTATTCAGGGGAGCTCACAGAAAATCGTTTTTGACTGCAGGTAAAATAAACTTGTTCTAAGAAAAACGTCACTGCAATCGCGGTGGGAGTTATTTTCTCAATTTTAGCTATAACGAAGTTTATTACGTTACGTTCGGATAAACTTGCAAACGTTTATATTGTTATTTCTATTGATCTGACCACATATCGTTATTGATATTATAATATGAAATAGTATTGTCTGTAAATAATACCTGAAAAATCAGTTAAAGGTAAGCTTTTGCGAATCCAAAGCTGAATAATATCGTCCTTTTCGGCAGCACTTACGTTGCATCGCTCTTTCACATGACGTGTCCAAGCCCAATTAGTCTTTTTTTTTATCTTCTCAAATAGACAGAGGTACATATATTTTTTTTTTTGTATGCATTTTCTTTGTCTATTTTTAGGTTTAATTTTAATTTTTTATGTCACACTTTGTTCTTTGTTTAAGTACATTCTGTTGTATGGCGCTTTGTAATGTCGAATTTTATTATTATCATTAATAATAATCGTACGTACTCTTTATGAACTCGAACGCCACCTCAATAATATTCGTGGCACCATAAAAGGGCATATATGTATTAAATACACCCTTTTATAGAGCAGCGGAGATCGAAGGAATCACAATAGATCCATTAGGGTTGCAGTAGCAGGGCCTTGGCATTTGAAACCCTGAGGGTGACACTCTATAATATTACATATGAGTCATTTGTTACGACAAGAGGTCGCCCTGTGGTCAAAATTTGAGTATAAATATTTAAAATTGAAGTTTTACTAGTATGGCTACCGTGTGGAGAAGCTAAAAAAACTTTTATGATTATTGTGTTATGTCAAAATATTGAAGTGCGCGATTTGTAGTGTGCGGAGCGTTTTATTTATAAAAATTTGCAAGATTAAAGCATATTTTAAATCAATATAGATATTTTACTAAGTGGAAAATTTCATGCTTTTACATCTACGCATCTTTTGTAAAACGGCATACTTACAAAGTTTGATATAGATGTTGTCTGGTTTTGGGTATAAATTTGTTTATTTATTGAATACTTATTGACGTTCAAACTAATTTTTAGTAATTCACATTTTTTATACTACAAGAGGGTATGGAGATTTTTGCCGGGCAAAAAAGTATTTTATGTTCTTCCTCCTGATTTAAGGTATCTCAATACCACTTTTCAGTAAAATTGGTTCCATTGGTTTAGGCGTGAAAAGATAGAAGACAGATGGATACACTTTTGTATAAGCTTTGTGAGAGTATGTAAGTATGGATGAGATCTTTAATTAAATATTATGATGATTCACAGTTGCCGTCTAAAAAGTGGCACCGGCAAAACCGCGCAAGAATTTCAATATGCGCTATTCCGCTCCCAGTCACTCCGAGACCACGAAATTTAACTTTTGTATGATTGTTATCTTCAACTCATTAAGTTAAATTTTATATATTTAATACACTTGATTTTGATTTATGTTGTTTTGTGACAGATAGTCTTGGTGTCATTATTTTATTCAATTTTTAAGGGACCTGTGCATCTTTGTAATACTCTCAGAGGTAATGTTTGATTGAAGGATGAGATACTTTTACTTTTAAAACGCTCGTTGAAATACTTAGGCATAGTACATAAATAAAGTGGCACATATCGAAACATTTGTCGGATACACGTTACTCGGTAGGATAATAATTCGGGGTGTTACGGGGCGTTTTTAAATGGCCAGGGATTAATGAAATGGCTATACAATGATGATTGATCGTCTCTCTGCTCCATAAACATCCAACGTTTATACACTTTTAAGCGATACGAACATTTCTGACAATAATTGTCGTTATGTTTATAAATTGATCGGTGTAGGTGTGCACGGTGCACAAGGTTGCAAGGAAATGAACACTCGGTGGTCGGCGGCATACTTTTCTTAAACTTAACTAAAGTCACTTTTTAAAAGACAGGCAGCCATTTGACATATGAAATTACTAAGTTTAGTTTGTTGTATTTTGCCAAGCACCCAACGAATAATCTCTCAGAGATGTAAGTCTCTTCTTCCATAAACTGTTATTATGTTTTGATAGCACCGATTTTTTTCTCATTAACTTATAAACATAATTTGATTTTCTAAAAGTAATCTTTGAATTAACTTTAAGTCAGATTTCGATTACGGCAAAGAAACAATCTAACAATCAGAGACAGGCCGGATGGGATAAAAACGAACCTAAATCAACTGAGATGTCACCGTTTTGGAACTGTCAAGTACTCGGGTATTAACCCAAATGTTTTTACATTTACTCGCTTCGATTTACTTGCAACTTTTTCCCTCATTCATAAAAAATATTTAAACAGTGTTTAACTAATCAAGATTCGCAGTCCTTTTCTGGAATATTGAAAACGTCATACGATAGAAAGGGGGAGCCAACCTTGATTAGTTAAAGACTGCTTAAATATTTTTATGAATGTTGCCTGTAATTTTGTTGTCTATGAATATTATTTATGCAATATTTTTAATCCCTTTATATGCCTATGTTATCATTATGACATAATACTAAATAACAATTTTCATCTTTTTTCACGTATCACGCCGTTGGAGTCACGGAACAACCGCTAGTTTAATATAAAGTTAAAATAATTACCGCAAGAAAAGCCGACAAAGCCTATAATGACGCCATATTTAACGTTAACCGTAACTGGTTTTGGGGAGTTGATGTTATGAAATTCAACATTATAAGATACTAGCTTTTGCCCGCGACTTCGTTCGCGTGGAATTCAGGTTCGTCTCGTCTTCTACATCCATACTTACAAACTTTCGCCTTTATAATAGTAGTAGGATAATGCCTTTTCGTTGTTTCACTCAGAAATATTTATGGTGGTCATGAAAAAATGTGGTTAATTATAATTTTATTAGAGTTATCTTTAAAAAAATCATGGCACAATTAACGTAGTAGCTTTAACCACGCCTGTGGTGCAACTAACTTTAAATAGAGATTTAATTCCAGTTGAGATTGTAACAAAAAGTGCTGAGGTACACATTTCTGTAAAACGTGCGACACAATAGACATAACGAACAGTATGCCGAATTCAAACAAACTGAAAAATCGGCACGGGTACACGGGCTTCACCATTGGTTAGAAACAATACAAAAGCAACTACTATGTAAATATTTAGTATGGTAAAATTTACAGCGTCTCTAGTGGTTACGTGCTAAACTAAAATTGCCATACTTAAACTTTACATCGTTCACGCATCGCTATCGAGTATCGACAAAAACGATTGCTTGAAACTTATGGTAGAGCTACTGCTTAGACAACTTTGACAAGCCTGTAAGCATACAGAAAGGCATTACGTCAAACCTACCTCGAAAACTCTTCCAAAGCGCTCCCTAGACGATCACGCAGCATAATATTTATTACGTCAGAGTCTGATATATAACAGGAAAACCCGATGCAACCCACCATTTAATAATTATAATAATTACCTACGGTCTGGGCTCTTAGTTTTATCAAAGTTTTAATCAGTGAGTGTTGACTATAAATTTTTAAGGATATTGCAACAACAAAAAACAACCATATGACTGTAGATAATTAAATCGCATATTGGGTCGAAGACAGCCTTCTTATCTCTTAAATACTATGACGTAATGCACGTCGTGCCGCATGATCGTCTAAAGAGTCGGTGAGTCGGGTGACTGTCAGTTGTGTCCACTGTGGTTCTGTGAAACATGTGATGTGTCCGGCGGTAAATCTGTCAGAGTTGCCCAGCGCTGTGGATTCACTGAGTTTTTAATGAACTTTTAGCTTACTTGGACTCACGGAGAGTTACGACAAATCAATTCTACTTATCACACTAATATTTTTAATGTGAAATTATTAATCGGGCGTTTGTTCGTCAATTATGCAAAAACTACCAAATAAATTTGATATAGTTCGATGATAGATGACGTGATTTGAAGTTTGGCTAAAATATATGTTGTTTTTATATAATTTGAAAATATAGTTTGATGTTTAGATAGAGACAGAATACTTTTTAATGTGATTTGTTGTGCGACTAAAATGTATTTAATTGCCTTATTAAAACGTTTTTGTTATTTAACAAACTGTGAAGTAATTTCACAATATAATGGTTTGGGTAGTACCGACCGACGCCGGCAATTGCAAGGCCGCCAACGAACTTGCAACATTAAAGTTGCGAGTATCCATGGGCGACGGTGCCTGCTTTTGTTCCTTTCCCTGCTAATTTCACAAAAAAGAAAATGCAACCATCCAATCTACCATAAAAAATTTGGGGTCCATTTATGTAGCCTTTTAAGCTAAACATTATTATTTTAAACAAAGGAAAAACAGAAATAATAAACTAAAAAGTATTAAATAAAATTATTCTTGAATGGTGCCTTTTTTAGAAATCGGTGAGGCATCAACCTAAATAAGTTCCGTACACGATCTTTTCATGATTTTTCTAAATTAAATTTTTGACTGGTACCGACTTCAAAATTATGAAGTTTGTGTACAAAAATAGTCTGATGCCTCACCGAATTCTGAAATAAGCATTATTAAAGAATAAATATTATTTAATAATGTTTAGCTTCTTTTTTATTATTTCTGTTTTTTCCTTTGGAAGTCGGTTTTAATTTTTTGTTAAAAATAATAATAATTTCTCCCTTTTTAGTAACCCAAAATTAGAATGCCTATACCTACAGCGAAACAGCAATTACAGCGCCTGAGAATGGAAATAGAGATCAGGGAAGTTGGGCCACAGGTAAACTTACTTACTGGACGAAACACAGCACAACGCCGTTTCACAACAGTTTTCTGTAAGGCCGTCGAAACTTTGGCTCATTCGTGCCGAAGTATGGCTCGACCACGGCAAATATATTATCTTACTAATATTATAAATTCAAAAGTTTGTAAGTTTGTGAATTTGTGAGTGTTATGTTTGTTACTTGTTGACGTTTAAACGACTAAACGAATTCCATTAAATTTGGTATGGAGCTAGCTGGTATCTTAAATTAGCACATAGAGTACTTTTTAATCTCGACTAAGACACGGGTATTGCCGTGGGGTATAACTAGTTTTGAATATAAATCAGTTAATATTTGTTCGTTCTACATACATATTATGTTACTATTTGTAAAGCGCTCCAGTGCACACCTTAGCCGCCAGCAGGCTTGTTCCGCCGACACGTATCTTGTAAGTGAAGCCAACAACCTAGCTCACCGACAAAATGTCGTTGACAAATATCGGCGGCGTCGGCGGTTTTAAAACTGACAAATCGCTTGAATGATGGTGGGTTGATGAATAAAGTCATAGTAGCAATGTCAGTGATAATGATTGATATAATTTGCTTAGTATCGTACTACTTTGTACTTAGTACTTTGGGTTCTTAAAACAGCGCTGAAATCTCCAAACGCGTATCTTTAGGGAATAAGGAGTTTCATTGTGAACCATGGTAGGTATACGTCGGCACAAAATCTTACTTTTTGGTGCTAAGCTAAGGTTAGGATACTTATCATTAAACCAAAATCATTTTAACCAAAATCATATTTCCCTATAAATTTTAAGGTATTCTGGGGTATAATAGAATCATAATGAATGGTGCATGGTGTGATTGCAGTGATATGAATAAATTTTATATTGTAGTAGCATATGCTTTCAGTTCTTAAAACAACGCCGAAAACCACAAAATCATATGTGTAAGGAATCACGAGTTCTCTCAGTACCTTCGGAATCATGGTATACTTTGGTATAAAATCATACTTTTTGGTAACATATACCTAAGACGCTTCTATGGAAACCAAAATCACTATACGTTTCATACAAATTTCGAGGTGTTCCCTCGATTACTCATGGTTCCCATCATTAGCCACCATCATGGTGAACACGGGACCTATTCGAAACAATACCCTATACAAACAAGAAAAAATTTTTAAAATCGGTTCACAAACGGCGGAGCTATGGTTGAACATACATAAAAAAAGCAGCCGAACATATAACCTCCTCGTTTTGGAAGTCGGTTAAAAATGATCGGTCGCGACTGACAGCCCATACAAAACGTCTGAGACCTACGCCTCATTGTTTCCACACTTCAATATGTGCAATTATTATATATAGATCACGACTGTCAGTCGCGTGCGTGAGGCGCATCCTGTCAGTATGTTTTTTTGCTTTGCGGAATGGAAAATTAATCAGGGCGGAAACAACTTTTACGTCACATGTTGGGAATCTTTTGAAATGGCAACGTAATGTCAAACAGCCTTTGTGAGGGGCGCCGGGCGATCAAAGAAAATCGAATAAGTTATGCGCAGCGTTATACACGATATCAGAGTTAGAGGAAACAAGACGAATTTAAGTAAAACGGAGAATGGTTTGGAAAATTTAAGTTGTATTAATTAAAATTGTTACATTATATAGGATTTTATAAACGCTTTCAGTCAATATAGGCGGTAGCGATCATTAACCGCTATTGACTATAAATAATCTGAGAGCTGATAGCAAATTTTGAAGAGGTATTTAAGGCAAGCTAAAACATTGTCATATAACTCTCCTATAACACCCGGCACTGCAGACCTGGCTGATGATAAGCGGGGGGGGCCTACTGGGGGCTTTAACATTGCCAGGCGCGTGCGAAATCGTTTTCGAAAATTGCTTACAAACTATAAAAATGTATTTGTGGCTACTTGAAATTTTATTGCAGGATTTTTCATCACTAAACAATTCGATTCCGAGATATATATTTGGATTTTTTTTTAGTTTTTTTAGCCCCACTTCTCACCAGCCAGTTCTGAATTTCCGTATTGGGGTGTAACAGTAGAGATGTATTACAAGGTTTCTATTTGCCTCGAATATCCTTTCAAAATTTGCTTCCAGCTCTCGGTTTAAAAGTGTTATGTTGTTCGCCAACGGGCTACTAATTTCTTCGATGGTACATTGAAGTATTATACACGCATTTACGATTTCCTATAACTGAGAGCAGTATAATGCTTGCGTCCTGCGTAAACTTTATTTCAGTTGCGTAAATCTAGCATGTATTGTGCAGTAGCTAAAGTTCATTTTAGTATATCACGCTTGAGTCTTCTAATGATAAGTCATGATAGAGTAAGCACATGAATACGTCTTGTGTGGATACGGGACGTGCCGACGTCGGCTGTTTAGCATATTGATCGTGTATAGTGCGCCTAATGCCATCTGTGTCAGTATCGGGCCGCCGGTTCTGGCACGGGTATGTGTGATGGCACTTAAGGCTTAATACTCAATGAGCGTAGTTCATAACAGTAATAAAATCAAGTATGTTGAAGCCGAACAAACATAAAGTTTCAACCGAATGTTCACACCGACCTGTCTAGAGGCGCTTAGTGTGATTTAAGCTTTTTAATAAGATGAGAAATTATTGAGCCCCCTTAAAAAATATAAACAAAGCCAACGTAGACAGTACCAATCACTATTACGTGCATATGACGAATTTAAGCTTCATTTAAAAATCAAACTTCTTAAAACCCATTTCGTACTTTTTTGGTACAATCAATCGGGAGATAAGAGCTTTGGTGTGACGTGCAAAAGGTTAGAGGGAACAGAGAATGGGAATAAGGGAAGTTTGGCCACCGGTAAACTCACTCACTGAACGAAACACAGCACTTCGGTATTTTAGACCAGTTTTCTGTGATAGTAGTAGTAGTTAGTTAGATGAATTTTCTTTGATAGATAGATTGAAATTTCTTTGATAGTCCTCAAATTCATAAATGCTTTCTATTCAAATTTCGCAATCCAGCGTATACGTCTTTCATAAACATTTCATACGTAATACATACATAATTGGTTTCTGAAGATATTTGCACATGAATAATGTAAAAGGTTACCGCATAGCGACCCTATTCCATACTAGAATGATTTAGACTAGACAACGAGTGTAAGCGCTATAATATTTCATTGGTAGTGTCTAAATTGTCAGACATACAGACATTCTTTGGAACACTATAAACGCCGTTTGTCCACCGCACGCTTTCACCGTCAACGAGACTAATTCGGCCCGATAAAATGCCACTGTATGACATAGGCGACAAGTTATATTTTGCTCTACGTCCCACAGATCGGCGACGATATGCATGCTTGAGCAATGAAGCTAGTAGAAAATGAAACCTAGATCATACAGTTGCTTTTTAACGGTCCAAAAATAATCTCGTTGATGATGACGGTGTTATACACCATGTTCTAAGTCTCGTCTCGACAACCGTAACCCGTCCCGCTATAGACTATAAACACATAATAGCTGCACTACACAATGACGGTATTATTTACCTTAAAGTGTTGCACTTCTGCTGTTCGATACTAAACCACCGAGTCACCGGACTAGTGTCTTTTAGTAAATTTTTATACCAGACAATATTCGTTTCTCGTGGAAGACAGTGTACGTAGCACGTGTTTCTTGTAGCAAACGTCTTACGTAGCATGTGTTTCTCGTATGAGATAAAGTACGTAGCACATGTTTCTCATAGCAGACGATGTACGTAGCACATGTTGCTCGTAGCAGACAATGTACGTAGAACATGTTTCTCGTAGCAGACGATGTACGTAGCACATGTTTCTCGTAGCAGACGACGTACGTAGCACATGTTTCTCGTAGCAGGCGATGTACTCAGCACATGTTTCTCATAGCGTCGCTTATGTTCGTGACATATTTTTCTCGTAGCAGACAATGAACGTAGCATAATAATATGTTTCTTGAAGACTACGTACGTATACGCATCACATGTTTTTCGTAGCAGATGGTGTAAGTTGCATGTTTTGAAAGTAGGTGTTTTACGTTGCACTTGCTTTTTTATAGCAGACGATATATGCAACACGTACTTCTCGTGGTGAATGATTCACATAGCATACTTTACAAACGCATTTCAAATAATGGAGCGTAATTTGCACCCACCATCGTCTATAACCGAATAAAATATTCATTAATAAATGCAGACAGATCTCTTCAAATTTCAACGTTAATTAATAAAAGCTTTCTCTGAATTCGCAATATTTTTTCCGTATTTTTGTTTATTATTTTTGTGAATAATGTTCGAGTGGAGGTAATTTGGAAATTGATGATTGGATATGAAATAACGAGGCTTATTGTATTGTGTTTTAGTATTCTTCAACGCACTACTGACGGCCGTCTAAAACCGCTGCTGCACGATTTTTAGCACGTTTTAGTTAAGATGTATTTAATATCCTTAAACATTTAACTATTTGTTGCCCGCGACTTAGTCTGCGTGAAACTTTATAAATTATCCCGTTTTTACAACATTTTATCATAAATTACTGCTCGGCTCTTATTAGTCGTAGCGTGATGTTATATATGTACTAAGCAGCACAAAAAGTTCTTCGCTTCCGCTCGGTAGTTCCCGAGGTTAGCGCGTTCAAACAAACAATCTCTTTAGCTTTATATTATTGAGTAAAGATGAACTGGCTTACTGTTCAACTCAAAGTGTTTTTTTTTTACTCTTTGCTTAAATTTTGACCTTATTATTATAGGTACTATAGCGTTCTGTGGAGTAACCGGTGAGTTATATGTTGGGTTTTGGTGTTTGGATGTTCTTTAATATTAAAATATATAATATAGCCTTGAGGGCCCGTTTCACCATTTACTGTTAAATGTTCTTTGGCTATCTTCAACTTATTTGAAAGATTCTCCATACTTCGTTTGACATAATATATAAGTTGCAGGTAGCCTATACGGCACCTATTAGCACGTGGTGAAACAGAGCCCTTATGCGTCATTACTAACAACATAATATACAGTTTGTTTTTATACCAATAATTCTTCAAACAGTATACCTGTTCAGGTGTTCCAGGCTAAAACAAACATGGCCGCTGCGGAGATTCTAAATAACATTGTTTGTGCATGGTTAAAAGTGGCGTCTGCTATTTATAAGAACAGTCTTTTATTAATTTAAAAAGAAAAGCGTTATTAAGTTTCATATATTGTTATTATAAAAAAAAACCACTCACCGACAGAACAAAAGGTTTTTCAATGTGCCTTGGTCATGTATATGTATATTAAATCTGAGTATTATATAATAAAAATCTTTAAAATGTGAATAGTATCTAAGTATTTAACTTATTTCCGTTGTCTGGTACCCGTAACATGGGATTCGATTAGATTAACGGAACGGGGTACTTAGCACGGAACCAGATTGACGTGGTTCGTCCGTAGCCCAGTAGAGAGGGTGCAGGTGAGACCAATGAGACATTTTCCGATCTCAAGTACATAATACGGAAGCTCATTTACAAAAGGGTATGTAATTAAATGATTCAAAAACGTTTATAAATATAATTTTTAATATTATAATTTTAATGTAAACTATACGAATCTTGAATGAGAGGAGAATTCGGGCCACAACCATATTTCATCTAAAGGAATGTTGTAATATTCATCCCAAGTTACACACTTCAAAGGTGTATAGCGGACTATAATCCGTCTTCGTGCAAAATTCATCAGTCAGTAATGCAATCTCGATGGAACTTTATAATATTCATCGCGAGTTCTGTACTTCAAGTAAAAAACGATTTTTGATGATTCTTATATAATTTCATTCATTTCGAGGTATTTGCTCGTGATACAACTAGGTTGTAGTGCATTTTTGTATCGCATTAAGAAATATTTTAATACAAACTTTCAACCTCTATTTCACCCTCTAGAAGTAAAATTTTCATTAAACGCTTAAACACGTTTTCATTTATTCTGAATCAGCAGCTCTGAAACAAAGAAAATTTTAGGTCTCTAACTTAAAAAACAAACTTGCGTAGAAACATTTATAGAAACTTGAACCCTCTTTTCACCCTGTAAGGGGTAGAATTAAAAGAAATGCTTATACACATATTTATTTATTTTGAATTAGTAGCTTAGAAATAAAATTTAATGTCTTTAAAAAATGACGAACTTTCATACAAACTTTCAACCTCTATTTCACTCCCCTAGGCGTAGAAATTTTAAAATTCCTTTCTTATATGTGCTTTCGAATGTCTACCCAATCAAATCAAACAGTTTTTGCTCGGCGAATATGAATCAGTTAGTCAGTCAATCAGTCTGGACTTCTTATTTTATATATTACTGCCATCGCCCATGGACACTCCTAACATCTGAAGAGTCTCAAGTGCGTTGCCGTCCTTGGGAATAGGGATAGGGGGATTAGGGAAGTTGGGCCACAGGTAAACTTACTCACCGAACAAAACAGCACAATGCCGTTTCACGCCAGTTTTCAATGAGGCCGTGGTATTACTCCGGTCGAGCTGGCCCATTCGTGCCGGAGTTGGCTCTCCCACTGCAAAAGGTTTTGAACTTACATTCCATTACGAATGGTCCAATTACGAACAATTTCAAATATTAGCGTTACCCTCACCAAAAATAATCATTTACATAGTTGAGCGGCAATATTTGCTCACGGGATGTGTATTACATGGTATTACCCAGGAATTCGTCTGTTTAATGTTTGCTGATACCTGTCCGGCGCAACTTCGCCCGGCAAACTGCCCGAGTTGTGACCTACTTAACGTTTAACATCCAGCCTTTTAATTCTTTCTGTATACGGTTTATTGCTAACACTTGTGTTTGTGTTGTTCGTACATGTCGGTTCTATTGAATTGTTAACCAGTTATCTCCTTATTCATAAAAATATTTAAACAGCGTTTAACCAATCACGATTTGAATTCATGTCTGTCTGTCTGTTACGTTATCACGCTCAAACCATAGAACCGATTTTGCTGAAATTTTGTATGAATATATCTTGATTACCGGGGAAGGACATAGGATACTTTTTATTCCGGAAAACTGTTCGGTTTCGGCGCGATAAATTAATTTTGGCACGACGGAGTAGCGGGTACTACCTAGTATACCTGTACATACTAGGCTAAGCTTGTAACTTGCCCTGTGTATCACCATGCATCTACGAGGAAAACCGTGACATACTTTGCATTTTTGATGAAATTAGTAATCAAACGAGCTTAACGGGTCACCTGACGAAAAGCAATTACTGTAGCAGGAATTTGCTCTCTTATTTTTGCAGGCTGTATTCGCTCCACAGTTTGAGGATATTTTTGTAGCGCCTATAAAACATACGAATAGTTATATTTAGGATGAACACGCATTTATCAGAACCTAATAAGGAAAACGCGGCGAACGAAACAAATTTGAGAATTCGATATATGAAATATTAAAAACCTCGCACACCCGCCCGCGCCAAATCTTCCTATTCATCCGAATCGTTCTAATTCAAAGAGCTTCGATTCGTTCGGTTACGATAGATGTGTGTTTAACGTGCATTCGAAAATAGAATTTCTTGTGGCATGACTACGAAGTGCATATTGTATCTAAACTCGGCCCAAAGCTTTGTAGCCGAACGTAATTCGTGGGGAATTGGGTCTAAATGGTTCGCTTAGCGTGTAATGGCGCAGACACTGGCCTTCCAATTACTGTAATACGTCTGGACTGCGCCTGACTGATTGTTCATATCACCCGATCAAAGGCGATATCTGAGATATGAGAACGCAAACAATTTTGTAACTTACAAACTCTCTCCGGGGGGTTTGATAGCGTGCAGGAACCAATGCAATTTAAACATCAAGTTATGTATATTTCTAGAATGGCTATTTAAAGCCCGTCAGTTTGATACGCTATTGGACCTAAATAGGCAAAGAAAAAATTAGAACCTCACATACTCCTGTAATATATAACCCTCCTTCTGGCTCAATCAGGTATGAGCGTGAAGAATGGACATACAAATACATATATAAAAGAACACACTTCCTTGTTTATAATAAAATATATTATGTGTCTCATACAGTTCTCTGTGAAGGTAGGATTGAAAGGCTTTTTTAAACTCTTATACATATGGGTTTCGTGCCCAATTCATCGGACAATAATGTGCAATGTGCATAAAACTTAATCATGTAGGTGTATGAATAAAAAATATATATGTGAAAATCTCTTCAGATTTACGGCCCAGTTTTGTTTAATTTAAATACTTTATTTGGCATAACAGAGAAAAAAAAATTGGGGCCTTTTGAATAAAATAGAAATATTGTAAATTTTTACACTTGGTTTTTACACAAAAATAGGTTAAATAACTGTTAAGTAAAGAATTTTATTATAATATTTGATTCTTTAGAACGATATCTTTATTTAGCCACTGCCAAGACATATATGATAAAATGATATAAGTATTTCAAGCTATTTTATGCCTCTAAGATTAAAACTTCTTATACATACATATTAAACATCTTAACAAAATCTCTCACATAAATAAAAATGATTTTTATTAAGAGTCATACAATACATAATCCCTTGTTTTAAACTACTATCTTATTGGTTACAATATGTATTATCAGTGATGATGAAAAGAGAGTTTTATCATCTCTTACGAGTCTATTAAGATATTTCAAAAGTTGATCTCAGGCTTAAAAATAATATAGTTCTCACATTTTGTTAATTTTATATATGTATAATAGCAGTCACGGCTGTGCAGGTAAGGGACGAAAAAGAACACTTTCTGCTTCATATGCTTCTATATTCTTAAAAAAAATTTACACTAGAGATTAATAATAATATCTAATATCTATGGACGCTTTATGGTAGAAGGACAATGAAATATAATATATTTTTATTTACATTAGCAAGACTAGTAATTAAATTATCATTATATCGGTTCAGGTCCGGCACGTCTTCAGCCAGAAATAGGAGCGAGATAACCTCCACATGGTCAACTGCTTGAGCAGGATCATCACGATCTGTGACCAATAACAGAACAGTTATTGTCTATTGTAGAAAGCAAAACCCAGTTTTGGTAGTTGAATGATTATGTATTTGAACAGCAGAGGCCCCGAGTTTTGAAGTTACGCATTCATATTATTTTTGAACGACAAAAGCCCCGACTTTGGCAGTCGCGCGTCCATATAGCAATAACCAGGTTTGGTAGTTGCGTGTTTTATTGTTTAGCCTTAGTCTTCGAACGATGAAATCACCAACTTTAGCAGTTGCGTATTCGTAAGTTTGAAAAAATTTAGGTAATTAGGTAAAAAACTTGACTACATTTATATTGCGTAACGAAAAAAACCACTACAAGTAATATGTTTAAATATGCCTTATATATAATAAATTAATAATATTTTATGTACCTAGTCCATTAACTAGGTACATAAAATATTATTAATTTATTATGGAAAATGGCTATTCGCATCGAATTACAACTTGGTAGTCTGACAAAGATCGAGTCTTCAATATGTTTTCCAATCTAAATTTTCTTCGACTTTTTTCTTCAGTACCCGGACCAGGAGTCCGGGTATTCCTCCCCATGTTGAAAGCACCACGTCGTAGGTAAGTTGGGAACGTGCGAAGGATTCGGCACGTAAATGCACAATGAGCGATCAGGGGGGCAATTCTCAGGATGCACCTGTATGACAGTGACGTTATTTTTTTTTTATCACTGATATACGTGCAAGGGCTAAACATGGGAATGCCAACATACAATAAGTAAGCCTTAATCACAAAGAATAAATTCGCGAAATATAATTACAAGCGACCCGCCCTGGCTTCGCACGGGTAAACATTTATTTTTTAAGCTCTCTGAAAAAAAATTGTGGCGGCCATAATTCATTAACCGACTTCCAAAAAAAGAGGAGGTTTCTTAATTCGAACGTATATATGTTCTTTTTAAATACCAATTAAAATTTTAAAGTCGTAATAACTTTCGAATGGATTGTCCGATTGGAATAAAATCTTGCTAAATAAATAGTTAATTAAGATAAGGAGATGTATTTGACGATAATATATATAAACATAGGCTAGTAATTTTAATTACTTTTATTCCATAAAGTGGTTATAATGGCTAAAATATAAATGTTTGGTTTTTACTATCGCGAACTTTTTTGTAGGCATTATTGAGCTCTACAACTTTTCTATACAAGTCAACCATACATCTGTAACCATTAAGCCAGCGTTCGCGAGAATTATTAACGTAAGGCAGTTTTTTTCGACGACTTACTCCACAATTTTCCCTACCACGAAAAATCCTGTCTATTACCCGGAATAAAATATAGCCTATACAGATTCGTAAGAATTCCTCTAAGTAGTTTTCAATACAAACATACAAAAGTTTCCCCTTTATAATTTTAGTAAAGATATAGATTATGATATATATACTATGTCCGGTTATTTATTCATAGAAGCTCGGCGGCTTCGATTGCTGTATCTGTGCTCCGTAGAGTCAACACCGAGTGTCCGACGAACCTGACTTTATTTTCCATTGCAATTTATTCAGCCATATATATTTATTCACTGAATCTAGGACACGGTAACAAGGATTTTAGAATGAAATATATTTTATTCAAGGACTTTTTGTTTGCCTTTTGTTGCTAAAAAATAATTTATACTAAATGATGTTTGCAACTCATTATCAAATTCGTAACGCGCGGGAAACGTATATCCGGGATAAAAATTATCGTATGTTCTACCCCGGGACTCAAGTATCATACCAAAATTGAGCAAATTTGGTTTGGTTTAGGCGTAAAGAGGTAACGGACAGGCACATATACATACTTTCTAATTTATTTCTAATTTAATTCTTCTCGTACGGCTAGTTTCCGAACCGGTGGTAGGTCAACATGTAGACATTCTGAAAACATTTGTTTCAAATTTTCCAAGAAATAAATGATTTTATTTATTTATTAAATGGATCGAAAGACTTTTTGGCTTTTGTTGGCATTCCAATAAAATGTATTACATATTTTGGGGTAACAAATGCGTTGTAACAAAGCGGAAACGGACGTCGAAAAGGATCTTATCAGTCGGAGTATTTGATTTGACCTCCTAACGAGAAAATGTATTATTAATATATTACCTCCATATCAGTAGATATGTATAGTGTATAGTGTATTATGTATAACAGAATATGTAATTGGTAATATCATCGTCAAAACCTTTTAACCTAAAGTACAGCTCCTTGATTACAAGGCCCCTGTTTTAGAAAAACATTCTAAGTTGTTCACCACTTAATATGTTTTTCTAAGACAGGGAGTAAATCAGTATTCTCATTTCAATAAGAATACTCAAAATCTTATAAATAAAATTCTCGTGTCACAGTTTTCGTTGCCATACTCCTCCGAAACAGCTTGACCTTTGATTTTGATGAAATTTTTTGTGTTTATATAGTATCTATGAGAATTGGACAACATCTAATTTTCGTCCCCCTAAATGTTAGGGGTAGTACAACCCTAATTTTTTGGCAAAACAACGTTTGCCGGGTCAGCATTAAAATAATCATTATTTTACTATAATCATAAAGTTTTCTTATTCCTATTTATTCATTTAACTAGTATTATCGGACAAAATGGTCCAAGTACCAATAACGACGTGACACATCACATCATTAGAAAGGTATTTCTTTACACTGCAATAGTTACTAAAAAATCATACCTTTTATTCAAAATAAGTACTTTAAGCACACTTTCTAAACGTCGAAACTACGGTGCCATCGGTTCGGGAACTAACCCGGCGAGAAGAACCGGCGTAAGAAACTCGACCGGGTCCACCTTTTACCTAAAAGATTGAAAATAACTATATTATTATGACTTAAAGCTAATATAACAAACAATAATTGTTTTTGTTACATAAATAATTAATAAAAAAAAAAATACAATGTATTGAAACTTGTTTATAAAAAAAATGAAAAAAAAAAACTAAATTACATAATTGTAAGTCATGACTTTCAATATTATGCAGTAGCAGGCTAGCAAGCAGCCATTCAACTCCTAAGACTCCCAATAATTATAGTAATAAGACACAAATTGTCAAAAAAAGTTGTCTGTTTATCTGTTTGTACGCGCTAATCTCTGGAACTGCTACACGCATCCGAATAGATATTTTTTTATTTAATTGCTATTAAGTCTAGGCAACACATAGGATACTTTTATCCCGGGAAAATGTACGGTTCCCGTGATATACAAATTTTCTCGCAACGAAGTTGCGGGCATCAACTAGTATATAATATCTATGGCCGCTTCACACCACGTCAATCTGGCCCTGTGCTAAGTACCCGAAGGACTTGTGTTACAGGTACCAGACAACGGAAATATATTTAATACTATTTTACTATACACATATATTTTTTTATATTATACACACACCCAAGACCCAGGAACATTGTAAAACTTTTTGTTCCGTCGGCGGGATACGAACCCGCGACCCCTGGCGTGAGCTACTAAAGCGCTCAATCACTGCGCCACAGAGGACATTTATAAAATTCTTCAGCTAAAAATGTTGCCAGATATATATATCCAGCATACTTATATGTATAGTAAGTGTTCTAAATAATTTGAGAAGTCAGAACTAGGCTAGCAGGCAACTCCAACTTCGTGAGCTACAGTAGCTGTCGGCTTGCCGGAAAATATCATTGCCGCTTGTATAATATTATATTGGAAATATTACGCTGCAGGCAGATACTAAATTATGTTATATATAGGTTAGAATCTTGCCAGTTTTGTATTTAATGAAATCATATAGGAGAATTTAATCGGATATTTTTTAACCTTTATTTGAATAAGAGTTTTTGCCATACAAAACATGCCAACCCTGAAAAAAACAATATAAACTAAGTTAGGTAAGGTTTATTTAACTCCTTAATCAAATGTTATTAAAATCCGTTGGGTAGTTTTAGCATGACTGACGAAAAAAGATCCAATTAAACAAGTTTCAAGTATCCGATATTAAAGTGGAGTATCTATAAACACCACCACACAGGATCGAAGCGAATTTTGACTGTCGCAAGAATCACCTGCATTACCAAATAAGTGAATAATATGCTACCAACTCAGGAATCGTACCCACCACCACCTAGTCACGAGATATTTCTTAACCACTGGACCACGACGGCGTTATTGTTTATGGCTGTTGCCCGCGACTATGTCCGCGTGAAGCTTTATAACTATTCCGCTTTTACATTTTCTGATTACTGCTCTGCTCCTTTTGGTCGTAGCGTGATGTTAAATAGCGAACTGGTCGAAATTTTTCTGAGAGTTCTTCATTAACTCCTTAGCTTTATATTATTAGTATTTTTTTTATAAAATAAGGGGGGCAAACGAGCAAACGAGTTACCTGATGAAAAACAACTACCGCTGCCCATGGACACTAGCAACATCAGAAGAGTTGCAGGTGCGTGCCGGCCTTTTAAGAGGGGGATAAGCATTTGGAGGTTTGCAGGTCGTATTGGTGCGGAAATACTTCTGGTGATAGTTCGTTCCAAAGTTTTTCTGTGCGAGGCAGAAAGATACGCGAAAAACGCACAGTAGAAGACCGCCACTCAGCAAGAGGATGCGAGTGATAAAATTTTCACGTTGCAGGTGGACTGATTCAGTTCCAGAACAGTTCCTCTGAGTACAGATATAGATTATGTTGATAATGACGACGGTAAACAATCGGAGCGTCCTTATTGTTCTAATCATTAAAATATATTCACTCAGTGCTCAGCTGATAGGGTGGAAGAGAATAATTGCGTGCATCATTATAAACATAAATAATGATTACTAAAAAAATAATGATTCTTAAGTTTTTTTCCCGCCGTTTCATTCGTGTGGAATTTGCATATTGCTTAAAAATTCGAGTATTTTAGGATCACCATGTTTTTTACGACCACAAGAAGCATATATGTAACTCTCTATCCCTTCAGCTAAGTTAATTCTAAAAAAAAAACAAGTCAACTGGTAGATTCGTTAGGGCGTAAAGGACATACAAACACTTTTTCTCATTTATAACATTAGGATGGATATTGAAACTATAATAAAAAAATGCTCATTTTGACCGGGTATTAAACACAGTATTCTATATTTTATTTCACAGTATACTAACGAAGTCTCTTCAAACCAATAGAAACTTTTGTGTGCATTTTTTGAATATCACGTCATCGTTTTAATAATACTTCCCGCATCTCATTAAAATTCAACATCTAAGATCCGTCGCTGAAACACCACGATTTTAATTCCGACAAAGTATTGTTTCGCCAACACAAAGTCTGAAATTTTACTGCATTTATAACTTACTGTGGAAACCAAAATTTGATGCATTTTTAACATGTTTGGACCAGATCGTGTCAGTAGACTAGTAAAATAGTATTCTGGCTTCTTATGCATGTGCAAGAAGGGTCATGTTTTTCCAGAGTATGTATGTATGTACATTGTACAATTGTTTTGAACGTTCCGCAGCCCAAACTCTATGAGGTATCGTTATATCCGTCTTGATAGCGTAAGTGACACTGAGTACATTAAAAAAATATAAAATCAAAATGGAGGATTTTTAAGTCAAAATTGTGAGGTTCCAAAAATTTTTTTAAACTAGCCTTTTTAAGCTAAGCCTAAGCTAGGGTTTAAATAGCCATTCTAGAAATACACATAACTTGATGTTTAAATTGCAATGGTTCCTGCAGGCGGGTTGTCTGTTTTTGGACATTTAGCTTGTTAAGTTTAGCCATAGGCCCTTTGGAGGTATCATAGAATTATTTTGTATAAAATTATGGCTTTGAAGAGACGTGCAGCAAATCTATATATTAATACGCGGGCGGAAAACATTGTACCCCTTTTTACGAAAGACGTGTAGATGTAATCGCATAAAATTTCTCCCAGTTATAGTTTATATTGAGGAGCAGCGTAGAATAATAACTAATATTATGTTAAAATATGCTTTAATTTTGGACATTTTTTATAAATAAAACGCTACGCACACTACAATATTTTGAAATGACACGAAAATCGTACTTTACCATTTATGGTTGAAGTTTGTGTTTTATTTTTTTAAAGTAATAATCTGGATAGACTATAGTATATATTATGTATACGAAGATAATGTTCTCAATTTTTCAAACTTTCCGGCGAAGGTTGCTTTTCATCAGGTGACTCGTCTGCTTATTTGTCCTCTAATTTTTCAAAAAACGGCTATCTAGTTCGATTAAAGGAAAATACCGGTCTCCCGGCGAAGGTGTTTAAATGATTGGGTCTATTCCGAGAAGGAGCTAGTGTTGTGCGGGGGAGATCGATGTATCGATACCGTGGGTGGACACAGCCGTACGTCTCAATTTAATTTGGCACTATATATCTTGTGCCTTGTTTATTTTGGTGCTTTATCTTGGATTATTTGAGCTTGTTAGGTAAATGGAACGTGAATAATACTAACAATGATTTATTTATATGGAAATTACTTGTGTAATTTGGTCAGGTTATGACAATTTAGACGAAAGGTTGACATAACTTGACCGATGAACGTCATTACAAAAAAGATATTATTATTTGACTGCATAACTTAAAACATAATTAATAATACTAAGTTTTAATATTATATTTTTAAAGTCATTACGCCATTTATTGTAATGATTGTCTTAACTTCTCAACTCTGTCTCAAGATTGGAACCGATCTAGTATTTCCTGCTTAAGACGTGCTATCCTAACTTTTTTCATTAGTTAAAATAATGACTAATTTCAGGTTTTAGCATTTGTTGACATTATATTTTATTTATTTAAAATAATAAGAACAACCCAGGGTCTCTTTAAATTATAAGTTGGCGTGTCGATGCAATGCACGTATTTTTTCCAGAAGTCACTTAAAATATAACTTTATTAACTTTTTGAAAATATTTACTTTCGAATGCATTTTATTTAGGCTGCAGGAAGAGAAATTTAAATTTCGAAATAATTAGCTTATAATGCCTTGAAACGTTTGCGACTGAAGTAACAAGATATTCAAGTTGTTCGTAGCAGTAATATCGATAAAAGAAATGGAAAGTAGCGACACTAGTGAGGAGTTTTCGGTGTCGCCTTGGATTGAATCAATACTCCCAGTATTCCTGGTCAGGTGTTCCAGGCGAAAACAAATATGGCCGCCGCGGAGATTCTAAATAGCATTGTTCATTCAATTGTGACTGTGCTGCTTCTAAGAATAACTGAAGTCTATATATAAGGAAGAAACGTATTCATTTTGTTTTTATAGGTAGTTTGGTACGACTATAAACCGTGTTACTCTCATTTAAAGCCATTCAGGGCCTGTTTATTGACAAGTGTCGGATAGTCTATCTACAATTGTTTTTGACAGATGTTGTATGGTGAATCTGTCAAAAAAGTTGTGGATAGCCTAACAGACAGACAGGGCCTGTTTCGCCGCTTGCCGATAAAACTATCGGTAAACTGGGAAACAGGCACTAAACTAAATAAAAATGACTAAAAACTGTAAATCAAAAATTCAAAATACTAGACACAGTTTCCGTCTCCAATGTGGTATCCCACAACTATTAAGCGACATAATTTTTATTGAAACGTAGTCAGTTCAGTAGCGCAAAAGTCACCTTTAATATAAAACCTAATAGGAGTTGCTTCAAATGCTTAAAAGCTATGATGCTACTTTATGTCTTTCTTATACTGGCAACATCAGAAGAGATACTAGATACTTGTAGGCATTCAATGAAGAAATAGGTAAAGGAGATGATAATAAAAATAATAATAATATCTATGGACGCTTCACACCACGTCAGTCTGGCCCCGTGCTAAGTACCCGAGGGACTTGTGTTA
>JAOTAV010013072.1:0-26062 GCA_026546445.1 Cyclargus thomasi | reverse complement strand
AAGGCTTGTAACTTTGTTGTTTTCAATTTTATCAAAAAACTGATTGGACTACATCATTTTTCAATAACGTAAGATTTATTTAATTAAATAATAAATAATAAAAAATCATGCATATTCCCTATTGATATAGAGCATATAGATTCAGTTACTCGTGCTACTGCTTGTAGATTGCTTGTTGATTTAAAATGTATACACACTAGCGACATCTATGTCGATTGAATAACTTACTGTGTATTGGATAGCCAGCTAATTTATACAATCCTTATTTATGTGTATTAACCTTATCATATTAAAAGTGTGAATATCTTTTAACCTGACCGTATACCTCTTCCATAACACTTTCACGACTCATGATGAAAAGCAAAGTTATAACAGATAGCTGCACTGTGCCGACTTCGTTGGAGTCTTATTTACTAATTTATTTCAAACTAAAGCTTTTTCAATAGCAATCTCGGATAATGTAGCTAGCTAATGGTGAAAGAATTGTTTACATTGGTTCCGATAGCTTCGAAGATTACCCGCCTCAAATCAACAAATACCGCTTTATGATATTAGTAGTCTTCTGGGTATGGAGTACAGAAGATATAGGGTCATGGATTGTATCATAGCTAATTGTATATAATAATTTGGAGCGTCCGTAGCCTAATGGGTAAGACCTTTGGCTCGCACCCGAGAGGGTGCAGGTTCAAACCCCGGTGGTGGCTTGTACCAATGAGACATTTTCCGATCTCGAGTACATAATACGGATGCTCATTGCCATGGAAGAGCCATGCTTCGGCACGAATGGGCCGGCTCGACCAGAGTAATACCACGGCCTCACAGAGACTGGCGTGAAACGGCTTTGTGCTGTGTTTCATTTGGTAAGTTTACCCATTTAGTAGTGGCCCAACTTCCCTAATCCCCTATTCCCATTCTCTCATAAAAAAGGCCGCGAGGGTCTCAGATGTTGCGAGTGTCCATGAGCGACGGTAGTTACTTTACCATCAGGTAACCCGTCTGCTCGCTTGCCCCCTAAATATCATATAAAAAAAGATCCACTTTCGAAAACGGGGTACCATAATGTAAAAAAGCCTTTTAAACAATAATTTCATTTCAATTAAAAAACAGATGGCAAAAATTAAATATTAAACACTCGTTTTGATGTACAACATCATGGGAAGTACCAATTATACGACTAAAATATAAAGGCGCGTAGCATCATTATAATAAGGATTATGATGATAATTATTGTAATGCGTGGTCCAAAAAAAAATGCGGTTGAATTGAGAAACCTCCTCCTTTTTTGGAAGTCGGTTAAAAAGAATAATCACTGCACTTAAAACTGGCTTGATATTGCGTCAAGCCAGTTATTTACAGATAACATTGATAAGTACGAATCTTGAAGTTCTCACAAACACTGATAAGTGATAAAACAAACCTAATAGATGCTGTATGTTCGTTACAGTTTGGGGAAAAGTTTTTCGCATATAACAGTATTAATGTCTTATAGTAAAATTTTTTTGACTATACCATTTTAATCTGGGTGGTTTTGGTATCATTAAAAAGTTTTAGTTAGAAAAAGAAAATTTAGAACTAGGGAAGTGTGATTTTCGTTTTTTTGTTAATGGTTGAAATGAAGTAGAACGAAAGGCTATCACTCGTATCAATTTCATGACCGAAAATATGGATATGCGTTCCATCGCTTGGACTCCATGTCAGTGAATTGAACCTTACCACCAACCAGAATAATATATTTAAAAAAGGTATCTTTACAGAGACGTAAGACGGTGCTACACAAGAGGGTCCTGGGGGTCTAGACCAGATGGTTTTAACCAGCGCATTGCCGATTTAATTAAGTCAGTAACTGTCGTCAGTGCTGGTGTCGAAAACTGACTCACACTATTTACACGAAGTCAGTGTCACGTCAGTAGTAGAAGCGATATATGTTTTGTCTTCATATCAATTTACACAACTGCAATGACTGGTCAGAACTGACTCGGCAGCCGACTGACGTCAGTTACTGACTTACTGCAAATCAGCCATAGCTCACCACTTCCTTGTTCCCGCCCTTGGCCGCTTCCACGTCGACCTTGACGCCGCCCCCCTCCTTCCTGACACCCAGCACCTTCGTGCCCAGCTTGAACTTCATGCCCTGCTTGGCGAGGATCTTTTGTAGATTCTTGGATACCTCGCCGTCGATGCCGATCCCTGGAGGTTAGGTTTAGAGTTGAGAACAAAGTTGTCTATTCACAATGTAGATGCGCTCAGCGTGCACGGTGGCAAAAAAAGAAGAATCGGCGGTTGGTAGCATACAAATTGTCTTTTTTAAAATTATACGCGGCCATTCGACATCTTAAATTTATACGTTTTGTCCGACGTACTTTGACACGTACCAAGCGAATAGAAACATTTCCCCTTACCTCCGATGCTGTCGAGGAACTCAATAGCGGTGACATCAGCACCAAGTCTCTGATACACTGAGCCGAGCTCTAGACCAATAACTCCAGCTCCGATAACCAACATCTTCTTTGGTACTTCCTTCAAGGAGAGAGCACCCGTTGATGTGATGATTTGTTGCTCATCAAACTACAACAAAAATCTTAAATTACAATTTCTGCTTATTATGCAGATGCTATAAAAGGTGCTGAATTAGCTTACATTATCTGTTGATGCTTTACACCACATCAGTCTGGCCCTATGCTAAGGACCTGAGGGACTTGTGTTACGGGTACCAAATGATAGTTTTTAGTGACTTGTAGGACACAATTAATTATTAAAAAACTTACAGTGACTCCTGGGAATGGCGTGACCTCAGATCCAGTAGCAATGAGGATGTTCTTGGTGTTTATGGTCTCCTTGCCCTTCTCTCCGTTCACCTCCACCTTGTTTGGTGCCACAATGGTACCAACTCCACGGACAAGTTGAACCTTAATAAGTTATAAATTTAATTTAGGACGGAGGAATTACTTTTACATATATGTAAAGTTTGTCTTAAACTATGAGCAAAGAAATGTGTCAATAATATAGCTACATGATTTTAAGGGCCTGTTTCACTGCTTACTGTTAAAGTTTCTGTTAGGCTTATCCACACTTTTTTTACAGATTCGCTATATAGAATCTGTCAAATAAAGTTGTATCTGTCAAATAAATAGAGTATCTATAAGCAGTGAAATATAGTAAAAAATAGTTACAACAGAACATTTTTGCTATTGATTTACTCAGTAATTGCTACAAATAAAAAGATTAATATTAGAGTTCTTTAATATTCATCTCTTACATTTTTTTTTTTGACAGACAAAAAAGCTATATTTATGGTGTGTATCCCATTACTAGTTGTTTTATGGCAATTATACTATACCTTGTTCTTTTGGAAAAGCATAGCAATGCCACCGGTGAGGCCCTTGACTGCCTTTTCCTTGTAAGCCATCATATTCTTGAAGTCAAATGTAACATTGCCAACCTCAATTCCTCTGTTTTTAAAGTCATGTTTAGCTTGGTGATAAAGGTGTGAGTTATGCAGCAGTGCCTTCGAGGGAATACAGCCTACATTCAAGCATGTTCCACCAAGGCTTGGGTCCTTTTCAACGGAAACCGTCTGCAATAATAATTCAAAAAAGGGTTTAATGTGATTAAGTTAATAAAAATAAAGGGAAGAGAGAATATAAAATTTTAAGTATTCCTCATGGTAAAAGTCATGCTCTATCTATATATTAATACAGAAGTGGAAAACTTTGTACCCTTTTACACAACGTAAAAGCATGAAATTTTTTCTAGTTTTAGTTAATATTTAGGAGCGTGGAATATCAACATTATTTTAAAACATGCTTTAATTTTTTATATTCTTAATAAATAAAATGCTATGCACTCTACAATATTTTGACATTACACAATAATCATACACAAAATACTCTTTTGTTTATGGTTGAAGTCTGGTAAGGGGACCTTTTAAATGCCAAATTGAAGTCTGTGATTGAATTAAGAAATATTTATGGTTTAATTTGGACTACATGGCAACCTCTAGTATTTATAAATGTATGTATATATTCAGCTAATGGTGCTAACGGAAGCTCCACCAAACAAGACCCAAGAATAAAAGAAATGATGTTAAAAACAAGATCCTGGCTTGAACAGCAATAATAGAAAAAAATTTCTAGCCACTAAGGTTTTTTTTACAGCCAATACAAATAAAAGGCATCCCATGATGCCATTAGTTAAGCTTTTAATTTATATATTCTTCTATAATGTAGGTCAAGTTTTAGTTTTTTAAATACCTTTAAACCCAACTGTGCTGCTTTGATGGCCGCAACATAACCACCAGGGCCCGACCCAATAACTACAAGATCAGCATCGTGCGTAGATGAGTAATGTCTAATGCCAATCCTTACACTTCCAGTCTGAAAATGAAAAACAAAATAGGTTTAAACACTATAGGCCAAGAATGATAAGGCTTAACTTTTTAATGTAACGTAATTAATTGGTAACCAATTTAAAAAAAAGATTTTTTTGTGTGTAAACACAGTATTAATTATGAATGTGTGAGGTGCATTTAATACACCATGGCCATATTTATTCTTTTAAGCATTGTTGTGGCTGTGACTACAATGTATATAAGAACTCCTGAAATGTATAACCATTTATGAACTAAATAGAAATGAAATTTTTTAAGGCGGTCACATGTTTGAAGGTCAAAGACTCTGTCTTCTCCAGACAGATGAATGTAAGTTTGTTTAGAAATTCTTGGAAATAGTATATATGAGTAAAAAATATAACATTGTTTGGATGGTGTTTATAAGAACTAAATGTTCATTTTAATCATTTTAGATCGGCATAAAACAGTAGGTTGAGATTGCATAACCCGAGATTGACATGCTTGTGGTTAAAGGATATTACAACAATTAAACTTACCTTAAAAGAAGACGAGGCGAGCTTTAAAAATCTATATCCCATTCTTTTTATCTATTGATAAATTAGGATTTTAAATGTAATATTTATTGAATTATGCCCTGGCGATTTTGCAAAACTTGCACACGGAATACAAATTTCGATTTTATCTTGACATTTGACGGCTGACAAAGAAATGACTGTCAAATTGACAAATCTTCTTTTTAACTAACTTTGTAAACCAGTAAGAAATCTGTGAGATCATTCCATAAAAAAATAAATATTTGTATTTTTAAAATCCATTGACGTGTTATTTTTTGATACTATGAAATACTATATAAAATTTCTGTACAAATGAAGGCACTTAAATGAGTTTTGGCTTCATGAAGCTAAAAATAAATAAAAATAATAAACAAAAATAAATCACTCGTCAGTAACGACGTGTGTTACAAAGTGACATAATGTAGATCTGATCTACCCTTTCAGTTAATTAAAATAAAGCGAAATATTTTATACATTATTTTAAACCAAAACACATGGTGTGGCATTTCTATTGAACAAAATAATAATAAATAGAAGACAAAGTTATATTGGGAATGGCAACACTAGATTGCGCGCGCAGCTTGCTGACAGCGGCAGACGAAAACCGAATGTTTTGTTTATCAATCGAGTTCCACGGAGTAGTGGTGATACGAGCAGTTTATTTTCGTGGTTTGTGTGCTCTTATAAAAATATATTTGTTGGACTGCTTAACACTGATTTGTTGCAAATAATTGGAATATTTATTTCTTTGCGACTACAATTGAGTGCTGCGCCTTACAGCGAAGTGTTTTACTGAAAGGTAAGTTATATGATAAGAAATTAAAAGTTCCCTTAAATTTATCAAATGAATAAATAAAATTAAGCATTCCAACTTTGTAAATCAGAATATAAAATTTTATGGTATATCGCGCTATTGGTTTTATACGATAAAATATTAACGAAGTTAAAATATATGCGTGTAGTACGTTGTTTGGATCCCACAGGATCATGATGTGGTACACACACAGTCCACAATGTACATATAGTATATTATATTATAAACGTCTTTAAAATAATAATATTATACGTATTAAAAAAACATGTACCTATTGTTTATTTTAATAATTTTATTCCGTAGTCTCAAAATATTTGTCCGCATCTTTAATGGTAAAAATTTTAAAAATAATTTTACTAAGACCACTGTGATGTTTTATAAGACGCGTAATTGTTTTAGCTAACAAAAAACATTATTAAAAAAATACCAAAAGTGTCCTTCTCCCCCACTGACCCCTTTAACTCTATTGAGTGTGGACTGTAGACCCCTATTTTCTACACTCGTGTTTTATTAAAACCGTAATGTTTTTTACAATTGCGAATTGACTAAAATGCATCAGAAGACCTAAAACCTCGTAATTGCAATATAGCAAAGGAATTGCTTTGCAATTAATTTTAGAACATATTTTTACATTAGAACAGTTTTGATGAAATAGTCACTTGAAAACCAATTTAAATTTATTGTAAAATTACTGTTTTGCAAAAGAAGTTATTGCAAATAAAGAAAAATGACAAAATGAATTGCTGTTAGCAATATTGCCAACTGGCCGTTTTAGGGAAGCTGGTTACTACTAACTACTGGTGTTTATCACCTACTAGGAATTTACTTTTGTTCCGACCTAATTCATCCACCTTTTTCGAATTTTTATTTTTTATGTTTTTTGATTCCAGTAGTTAGTCCATTCAGTAAAATTTTGATTAAAAATCTTTTTTACTCTTCATTTACGACTCCTTATACGTTCTAAGATAGGCTACATTCATCTTCATTGCAGCCCTTTTAAAGCGGAATATTTATCAAAATCAGTCAATAGTTATTTAGAGCTTATTCAGTCTAAAAAGTTAAATAAATATCTTTCCTCTTTAAAAACTGATACCTACCCGATTATTCATAATTCAATTTCATGTCATTCCAATCACTAGAAGCATTAAACAAAAAATATAATTGATTATTCTAATCTTTATGAAATATGTAGGTACCTACTTAATAGATCGATAAATCCTTTTACGATTGCTAAACACAAAAATGCGTGTATAATTTGCGTGTCTGATATATTTTAAAACAACGATTAAAACCACATTACACGGTTACCTGCTTTTGGAACTTTCTTTGTCAGGAAGTCGATTGACAGACAGACGTGATGATTTGTCCGTTAGTTACTGGAAAAGTAAAAATAACAAAACACGAAACTTCCCGAAATAGGTAGGCTAAAGAACATGACGTAGTTTGGTCCAAGTCCTAAACTCATATAATTTCTAATAGAGAATATGCGTATAAAACAAAACTATAATATTAAGGTTCTAATTCATAAATAATTGACTACACTCAATATTTTGGGCATGGTTAAGTCGAGGTTTTTCATTGCGTGCGCGTTGCGCATAATTTTAATCTAATCAGGAATCATTTTGACCTTGAAATTCGTTTACTTTTTTCACCGGTAACCCAGACCTACAGTTTAATAACAAAGTAAGATAACTTTTTTATCCTATATATACCTACGTATTTTATTATAAAACTTATTTCTCAGCTAAAATATATGTTTTCCTAGAATGCTATGTCTCAGTTAGATCTTAGATCAAAGGTCTACTGGCAACTGATTGACAGGGACATATTGCTGCCGACCAAATAGTAATGTATATAGTTAGGTATATTATACAACGACTTTCAATTCTATAATACATTAGTATTGCACGAGGTATTTGCGTAATAGGTGTTCAACCATGTGGCCTCGTGACGTCAGAGTGTAACAGTTGTTTTACTATGGTTTATTTTTTAAATTAAAGTACACTGTATTACTCATTGGCTCAAGATTGGCGGTATGGTCCCTCTGTCAAAAAGTTTGTTATTTCCATACAAAATGTGATTGTAAACAAGGTGTTGTGTTGTCACTTTGTTGTTGACAGTCGCGTTTTGTATAGAAATTTGACAGAGGGTAGTGAGCCATACCGCCAATCTTTTGCGAATAGACAATATATGACCACAACTCCATCGCACCAAACGTATAACCGTACATATCGGGGATTATAAAGTATCCTTTGTCGTATGCCGAGACACAAAGTATCAGATTACCAAATTTCACCGAAATTGGGTAAGCGATATGTGGTCGACTCGTGAACACGAAGGGAGACGGTGTTTTCTTTCTACTGACCCGAAAAATTAAAGGGTTCTACGTTCTACTCGGCGTGAACAAACATCACGCAAAGGTGATGATGCAATGCATTTTCAATCTTATGCCATGAACTGAAGTTGCATTTTAGATATTAATGTGGTAAATGGTCGTGTTTGACAAACGGTTTGTCAAACACGACCTTGATGCACTCCAAATTGCACCATATTACTGTTGTAAATGGTGTCCATCGACTATAGCTATTTTCAATCTTTCGCACCTTTGCGTAATGTTTGTTCCCGCCGTCTAGAACCCCCATAAGGAAGTGTTAAGTAAATGCATTTAAAGAAGCAGTAGGTACATTATTTATTTACATAGAGACTAAATCATTGCGACTCCGCATCATTAAGAAAGTAATTTAATGATTTTAATGATTGATGCTTTAGTTTACGTGTATGACAGTGTTTAATGATAACCAGATAGTTTCCGAGCTACCCAGTAAACCACATGTTGCTTAATCACTTAATACGGAAATGTTAATAATAGACGAGTTACGACTTACATCGTTAGATCTTATAATCTATAATTTACACTGCTAATAAGGTGGTAATGTGTTTTATCCGCAATTTGGTTCATCAAAGATCTCTACAAACACATGATACCATAATAGAATGATGTGCTAAGTATGTAATTATTGTGGTAACATTAAAATAATAATGGCGGCGCCGTCGGTGTTGCAATATGTAAAAATTCTAACCGCATTAGCTCAGCGGGTGGGAGTGCATTGTGCATTTCGTAAGCGCATACCTCTCACTGCTAACTCGTAAAGCAATTAAACTGACAATTTTAACGCACGGAAGTATAAATATTTATAAGTACGCGTTATATTTGGGGTATAATTCATATTACTATGGCAACGAGATATTAACAAATCGCTAAACTTACGTGTTAGCGTGCATATTATAATCATCTAAATTTAAAATAACGAGTTCATGAAGCTCTATTTCTGCTTTTCTATTCTAAGTTATCGGGCTGAATTTTGGCATGCTGGTTAGAGCTTAGAAATTGTATAAATTTCACTCGTAAAAGGATAAAATAGGGAATAAAACTTCGTATGAAAAATTGCTAGATATAATTATTTTGATGGGTACTTTTTGTCCCAGGAAAAATATTTTTTTTTCCTTCTGGATTTTCACTTTTAACGCAGGTAGAGTCGCATGATAAACCTATGATAACTACTCAGCTTTAGTATTGTTTTCTATTACACGCTTCGTGCTCATAAATAGTAACCATAAACAATGGAAGGCGAACAAGTGGTTATGTGTCATTTGACTGATATTACATCGTCAGGTTAATCACATGTTTTGACTACTCAGTTACAAAGACAAAGTGTATTTGCCGATTTGGTGCTGCCGAAATATCAATCAATCTACTCAAATCTGTTTAACTATTATATTATAAAAGCGAAAGGTCACAAAAATTAAAATAAGAATTAAAAACAATCCCTCTGAAATGTAATAGTTAAATGACAAACCCAAATTCTTAGCACTGAGCGGAATGTCAACTTTTTCAAAACGGTCCTTCCGTTTAGGTGCTTTTTTGCCACGGTCAGGCACACACATAAACTGACAGACAGCTAAATCAAACTTATAAGCCCCTATTTTGTTGGGGGTTAAGAATAGGAAGTACGAGTTACTAATTTTAAATCTTTTATTTCGCCGATAGTCGTTTAAAGAAAGAAAGAAAATTTGTCTCAGTATTACATCGCAGCGCCGTGCTTCCATAGCTTTACAAAAATTTATTATACGTGTTTCTGCCTAACTGTAGTTTTCATGAAAGCATTCCCTAGTATGGAACAGAAATGGTAATTCGAGACACACCCAAAATTGTGCCTTTTTATGAGTTTTTATAGCCCATTTATGAGAAAGCACCGAATATTGCATCCCAAAAATGCTTGCTTTGATGACAAAACCATCTTTATATTTTATATTGTAAGGTATTATATATTTTATATTGTTAGGTAGGATACGATATAATTATGTTCTGTATCTTCTTCTAAATATACATACAAGTGTTTTTCCATGAACTCCTCCCAAATGACTGGACCGATTTTGATGATTTTTTAATTTGTGTTTTAGAGGATTTTCGAATGGTTTTGAATCATGAACCAAGACCGGCAGGACAACGTCTAGTGGGTCTGCTAGTTTATTATTTTTAAGAATATTAGTAGTTCCTAGTATTGAGACGATAATATACAGAAGAGTCGTTTGGAGTGTACAAATGTTATCACTTATAACACTCGTAATTTCATGAATTATTATTCCAATTAAAATCAAGGTATAAGATAGGGGCAAGTGCATTGTCACATGTAATTTATCTTGTAGATAAACGACCATTCTACGGTTTGGTAAAATGTTTTTCTATTTGCGATCTACCTTTGGCAGAGATGGGAGAGGGTTTTATCGTAATATTTGAAAAAATCAATATTAGTCTGACTAATTTCGTTCACTTATTATAAGAATCTCAAAGTTACTGGACACTACGAGATTTCTACCATCTAACTAATGGTCGGCTTAAACTATTTTCAAACAATTTCCGACGTTTTATTAATGATTTTTTTACCAAGTTACTCCGAATAGAACAACTACTAAAAGGTTTTCAATTTTGTCTGTTCAAAGCACAAGTACTGCAGCTATTACTCAAACTAACTTAAAGTGCATTTAGGTCACAGCCTACTATGGAGCGTGCCAAAGGAGTTAACATTATAAATTGTAATCAGCGTTTTGAAATGTAACTCAAAATTTGTATCGAATATTAAAAGGAACTATTAGGCTTTTGTTATATCATAAAGTATTTATTGCTTTTATTAGCATTTAGTCGAAATAAAAAGTATCCTATTATGTCTAAGTCAGCTCTCTCTGTATAGCAAATTTCATCAAAATCCGCTCAGCACTTTTGGCGTGATTGACAGACGAGCATTCAAACAATATAACTTAATTACATTTATAATAAACTTTTATGTGTGGTTTAGCACTGCTTTGTCTCTTAGGAATCATTATTTGATGAGTCTCCATACATTTACAATATCGTTCAAAAATATTAGACGCCTGTTAATTACCACATGTCAGAGAATGTGGAATGCATTTTTAAAGTTGCATTTATTAATGATTCTTACTTCTTAGTAAGTGAACTCATAAATTTAATTTTTGCTAGGGTGGAAAAAAGTCGCGCAGCAGGAAATTTATTAGGCGCTTAAGCTTAATGGGATACTCTTCATCCGTAGACGGTACTTGTTTTGAGTTGATACTAATGTTGAAAAAAATTTACTTCATCAGGTTTCATTAAGCAGTAATTCAATGTAAACATTTCGTTGTTTAAGTAAGAGCCTGTATACGAATCAATTGATCTCTACTCCCATCAATTACCTTGCGAAACATTGAACAGGTCATCAGATTATAATAACTAATCCCATAAAAACTCGGAAGTTTATACGAAAGTCAAGGATGCAAATAGATCATTATGTAAACATACTTCGACGATATGAAACTAATCCGCTTTAAAGGTCGAGCGGAATGAAGCTCGTCCAGCAATAATCCGGCTAATATAATAAGCTGGTTAAGGCGTTTGTGGCCCATATCTACGGTTCACTTTACTTGCGCAGTAGAACAGGTAATCCTGTTAGTTGGCCGTGACACGGCTCGGCTTCTGCGTTCGATTCAGTTCAGTTTGGTGCGCATCCATAATCGCGATGTGCGACGCAAGAACTCGCAGGGCTGCGCCCGCCATACAGGAGAAGCTCGCCATCTATGAGAACGGTATGCCTCCAAGAGGCTTTGCATATCATCTACCCCGTACAAGGGTTAACGATTGAAAGTGTCGTTGCATTTGGTAGCGTTTCACTCGCCATGTGGAGTGTGGTCCTACGCATCATGACTACGATATTTGATCCTTCTGACACACTGAGCTAGTACGCTTGTTCTGAAATCGGATACGTTTTGTTGCGTATTCAGTTTTGTTTGCAATTAATCTTGTAACGTAAACCGGTTCTACGGCCTCGCGTTCGGTGACGGTTTCGGTTAATCAATTCCCAGTAGCGACATCTGATACAGGTGGATTCTTTAAATTTGTGGACGTAGCGGTAAATTAACAACCGCGTAGTGCGTTTCTGCGGTTACTTAATGCGTCAATATCGCACGATGCGGGAGTTACACTCAAAATCCATATATTTTATAAATGAAAGTGAATTTGTTTGTGGGTTTGTCCTTTCTTCACGCCCTATCGAAGTAACTGATAGTAATCGATTTTATTTTGACATAGACTTAGTTGAAAGGATAGAGAATGACACAGGCCACTTTTAACTTTGGAAAAGCATCCCAAAATTATTAGTATTTTATGCAATTTTCGACTTTCCCGCAAGCGGAGCTTCAAACCGCGAACAAAAGCTAGAACTAAATAAAAAAATAGCACAAGCATTTCTTTCCCACCGATTCACTAATACGTTGAGTTTTTCATTTCAGTGCTCGACTAGCATTCGCATCATTTTAATATTTGCTCCAGATTTATTCAAAAGATAGAAACTGCATCCGCGTTCATCCCGCGTTATTAAACCAGACCTTACAGCCTCAGGTGTTTTTGTTTTAGTTCTATAAAGATGGGAAATAGGGAATTCGTTGCCATTGCTTTAATATAGTCTCCTTCTTTCAATGTAGAATCTAGATCAATTTAATTTAGAAAAACTTGTTTGAGCAACCTTCTCAAATATAATAACTTATAAACTTTTATTTGTTTAATAAAAACTATCTGAATTTAAAAAGCTTCCTTTTAAATAGCGTTTTATTAACGTACTAATTGAATGTAACAGTATATATCCGACAATAGAACTCATTCAGAAATGACATTTTTTCATATTTGTTAGTGCACAAAGAGTGTTGTACCTTCAAGCTCTTGGAGTAGGCCTCTCACGCGCATGAAATTCTTGAGTACACTCGACTCTTGTGAGGGATTTAGCAAAGTAGAAAATAAGTCCTTTTTAAGAACGTCGTTGACCTTTGTAAGCGACCTTTATATTTTGCATCCCATATAAATGCATATGCCTGTTGAAACCGTCATAGGCGAGTTGAAGTGGCTGTGGTAGCGGTGATTTGAATGTCAAATTCTGAATCATTCTTTATCTTCAATTTAGTTGCCTACCAGTTTGAAATGTTTAACGTTCACTCGTAAAAATATATTTATTGCTTTTTACCAAAAACGTAATATCGTCGACCTGTTGTATCTCTTTCACAGTTTAGTAAACTAACATTACATAACGAATACACAAACATAGGCATTCTTTGTGCATTCCAACAAAGTTTATGTTCTTTATGTCAAAGGTGCCGATAAAATTGTATTTATCAAGAAGCGGTAAAACAAGCCCTTATTGTTTGCTATCTCTTATTCTAAAACTGCTTCATCAATAGTGCTTCATGAAGTTATTACTATCCATTATCTCAAATGTTTATGGAAAAAAACTCCACATCTAGTTGTGTGTCAGAAGGTGACTCTAGGAATTCTGTAAAGAAATCATGGAAGTGTATGTTTAAATATTCACGTGCACCATTAGTAGTCCTAAGATCTCTCGACGCCCCTGTGTGGTCCCCAGCCTCATTGTCGAGTCTCCTCATTTGCAGATCCTTTACAATGACACGCTTCGTATCTTCTATTACCCCTGTTTCGTCATTAACAATGCGAGTGTTATTCTTATGTGTGCCAGTGTATAATGATTAGTTGTTTACATGTATTATATCTACTACCTCGTTTGTTTTATCTCGAATCATTATTTCGATGACTATTTTATCGTCGGAATTGAGTGGTTTGTGAGTTGTTCATTGTTTGACAAATGAGTTGTTTAAAGTGTTGATATGAAACAAAGTTCTTTTCGAGTATATCTTGTTCTGTGTGTATATTTATAAACATTGCTACGTTTCATTATGGCATCATAATTCATAAAATAAGCTACCATGACGCGTAACAAAATAAAGGTATTGCAATGAGTATGGCGTACTTCTCACGCGAACGCTGTTTATTTTACTTTTTTATTTTAATAATCAAGGTTTAGATTACAATAGCATCTGGTTTTTGTAATACATACGGGTCAAGGTTGATGATATTACGTGGTTTATATATATATTTTTTTAGAATAATGAGTTCGAATGCAGACGGCAAAATTAGTTGTCTAGCCTCCCTTTGTGTTATTGCAATAACTTAGACATAAGCTTGCTTCTGCTGAAAATTTGAAAACTTTCCGAATTTCAAAGAAGAATTCCATTCCTAAAATTTTTGAAACGTTTCAATAAATCTTTTGTTGTGACCTTGTACGACAGGTTTACAAATTTTTACTATTCAAAAGGACTGTTTGATGTATTCTAACAAAATGCATACAAAGAAAATGTGGTCTGAAAGGAAAGTCATTTCCTCTTTTTGTACGCAAAATGTGTAATTTGAAATAAGAAATAAAATGTTACAATGAAAAAATATCTATTACCTCTGTGTGATAAAAATAATTACCAAGAATTTTCATTGAATGTTATGAACACATGTGAAAAATACTAAGTAAGTTCCAGAAATATATAGCCTTGCTTTGAATTTAGAATTATACGTAATATTTACGGTACGATAATGCAATACGCGGACAGTTACCCAGTGTGCGTTGCATGACAATGCATTATTGCATTGCGTATGCGGAACGGTATACAACCGGACAAAAGGATCTGGGACGTAAGAGACTCTTTGGGTGGTAGAACTAAGAATTTTTATATTGATGTTTCAAAGCATGAAAAACACGTCATATCGGCTTGAGTTTCTCTAGTCATTGGAGTTTACCGAGAAAAGATATATAAAGCATGACATAATTATGAGGAGTGTTTTATGGATGATATGGTGTATGGACCCAAAGGAGTAGGATAATATGAAATGAACTTCGTATTGTAAAGTAACCCTTAAATGTAAACTGTGATAATACGTAGAAAATATATCTAACAAGTTCCAGTAAAAACTAGTTAGCATTGAAATTCTCGACGTCAAACAATAAACTGAAAATGGTTTGAATTTTCGAGACTCTTGGAAGATAATTCTGAATTCATGCATACTCATTAAGGTCGTAACTTGAGACATTATCTTACAGAATATTTCCATTGTTTTTATTACAGCTGTACAAGTCGTATTTATCTAGAGTTATTTTTACACTTGGCTTCTGGTATTTGTAGTATTGTTTACAATGAGCGTATGGCTACTCGAATTCAGTTCAATTTAATGCAGGGGTTCGATTGTTTATGACCGTTGTGGTGAGAGCAACGAAAGGGGATATTCTACTCTTCTCTTAAATCACAATTGAATAGAATAGAATGTCTCTACGAATAATTTTTGTCGTCAAAGTAATTATTAGCTGTCGGCAAGGTATAGTCAAAGTTACAAATTGTTAACCATTACTCATGAATAAAACAATATTTAGTTTTATCTCGTTTTATACATGGCCCTCCCGCGATAGCATCTAATATTTTAAAGAAAGCGTTGGAATTATCGCTTTCGACATGGCCATTACGAGCCTCCTTACGAGAGCGGAGCGAACCTGCTTTAGATAATCTCGCCGAGATCGGCCGTTTTGTCCGTCGGTGTGTCTGTCGGCGCGTTTGTACTGTCACTTATGTCTCGTTGGTTTTGTTTATTGCGTCCGTCGCTCCGACGCGTTCTGATTTACTTTACCTGTGAGTTTCTACGAAATTAACTCTAACGTCGCCGTCGTTAAGGTCCCGTAGGAGGTAAAATATGTCTGGACGGACAGATAAACTCGCGTGCCGTTTGTAGGAAACGGTAACGTTTGGCTTTCCGCGATTTTATATGTATCATTAAATTTCATATCGGCCACGTGCTTGTTAATAAAATTTATATCCTCTGTATTTATGATTTTCACATTTATTGGTTTGTTAGCGTAAGTTATTAGAAATGGCATGTCTACGCGCTGTTTTCTGATAAAAATCAACTTTACTTACGTACGCAAGAAGTAGCTGTACTTAATCTTTTACGTTTAGATCATCAAAGTTATTTGAAACCATTAGAGCTATGATCGTTAACACCAAGGCACTTTCAATCAGGATGCATAAACTTACCACGGGCTGCACTTAATTTAGAATCGTATTATTAATGGTTCATTAAAGTCGTCCATATCGAGAGCATAATAATCGGCTTCCTAGTATCGCTACTATAGCCATGCTCTTCACTATTAAAATTTTAACACATCAATAAATAGTTCTAAAGAAACATTCAGAAGCACATAACGGCTATAAAGATTTCTTAAGATAAACAAAATAAATTGTGTATAATCCTCAAACTGGTGTGGAATTTTCTATGCTGGATATATATTTTTTTACCAGCCATCGAATACAATAACAATATAATACAGTAGGTCAATTCGATGTGCATCTCAGTGGGGCTTCTGCATACAATTGTTAATTGACCTACTAACTTTTATTAAAACATAAGATGCTTGTTGGCTCGAGTGAGAATTATTGAGTGCATTGGTCGCTTGTGATAATAATTGTTGTGTGATAGAAGAATGATGAATTATTTGACCTGTTCCTTTAGAAACAAACTTTTTTCTTTGCCCAACAGTGTAGTTTTGTACGAATTGTCAACGCAGTTACATATACTCTTAAATGCTAAAGTGTTAATATCGTATGCATCTGGAACTTTAAAACATTTTAATCTTACTAATATTATACATGCGAAAGTTTGTGAGTGTAAATGTTTGTCTTCACGCTTAGACGGCTGTCTAAGCGTCTAATCGGTAAAATTTGGCATGGAGCTAGCTGAGATTGTGGATTAACGCATGGGCTACTTTTACGCGGGTAGCACAGCCAGTTTCTTTATAGATGGCTAAAATACATTTAAGAAGCCCTTAAGTATACAGGTCACTCAGGTAAAAAGCATACTTGAAAAATCCAGTGGTCATTCGATATTAGCTCGCCATTAATCTCGGCTCTATTGTAGAGTCCGTCTTGTAACCTTTTTCTAGAGTCCTTTATAGTCTTAAGACGTCCTTGTTCTCTGACATCTTCATACGGCTAAGACAAAGCGAGTCCCGACGGAATATGATCCTCAAAGGAGACGGTCCATGAAAAATTACGTCACATTTTTTCAGACTCGTTTCAAGATTTAAAGACACGAAAATAATGAAACGATTTTTTGACGTGTGCTTATATTGCACATTGCAACAACTCAATGTGCTTTTTGTAAGATTAGTTAAAGATTATGAAATGGTTTTCATTGGCACGCATTACATTGTACATGCAATTGTTGATGTATTAAGTTAGCATTGCAAAAATTGCCACATTGCAATTGTTTTCGAAATTTAATGGCTCATTATGTCTTCATGATGGTTATCGAAATTAAATGGTCTATGATGACCGTATTGTATGTGTACCGCCTTTTTTATTGCCGAATATTTTCACTTTCAGTTAATAAGTCCAGACAAAATGTAAAAGAGTAACCCAGCCGTGGTTTTTGACTTGACAAAACTACATTTTGTTCCTTAAGTATTGTAAAATCACGTTAATGTATGCGTGAGCCTGAGCGGCTGCAGTGTAAGATTGTGGATAACACCACATCCAAGTACCAAAAAAGTGTTTTCTAACACCAGCTTTTTTAATATCGTAAGGCTAAGGGCCCTCAACAAGCCGGAGGGCGGCCCTTAAGCACGGATTTTTGGCAGCTGAGAACTCTTCAGTATATCCTGTGATTACACCACAATGGCTGTTAAGTGATCCGCAGGGGTTTTAGAATACATATCTTCCCTTAAATATGCGGAAAATTTTGAGAAAAATTTGGAAAGGCACTCTTCTAGACGCAAGAGCCTTCTATGATATAACTAAATGTTGGTTAATTATGTCACTTAACTATGGTCAGAGTAGTTGTAACCCGCCTCCGTTCGCGTGATAACAAAAATGAGAATTATTATTGAACTGAGCGGAGTACAATGAGTAGCTGTCCAGCGCCGTTGCAGTGCGTGCTATGTATCAGAGATGAACTGTATGTCAAAAATGCTTTCCTGTTTTTCTTGAAATTTTTTCCTGAATTTTCTGTGCTGTAAACCTCACAGAGCCCGAGACCTTTCTAACAAACGCAAAACCGTAGGAATCGGTTTGTGCGTTCTGTAGTTATAGCGTCAGGAAGGAAAACCCGACTTTTTTTTATATGATAGAAGATTTTAAACTGCATATTTTGTTATTCCGTAAACAATGGCAATTTACCTCCGAGCCATTGCCATTTTAGCCACCTAGACTCTGCTCTATTCAATTAATTTATTTTAAAAGATAACAATCAATAAATAAGTTACTGATAGAAGCACTTTACAAAGTTGAAATACAACATCTAAGCCTTGTCTTTTAATTCTCAGCATTTACAAATGACTAGGGATTTAGTGCAATTAACTTTCATACACGAAAATGAATTCGTTGGGCGGGCGAATATAGGGCGCGAAGTGGCGACTGAGGTCGATGCCCCCGAGCCCTGCCCGCGAGGGATGCTACTGCAATTATGGATACTATATCATACCTCATAAGAGTTATATTGTAATGTCTATGGCGTCATATTATGCCGAGTAAATCGAAATAAGATTTTCCTTGGACGTGATAACAAATTTCTTAGATAGCTGATCCTGCGATATGGAGATAAGGAGATTTGCCTTTTAATAATAATTTCTATCTTTTTTATTTGTATTTGATTCAGCTACCATGATTTTGATTTTTGGTTTAAGCAAAAATCAAAATCACGCAAGCTTAGGTGATGTGATGACGAGGACCAAGCTTAATTTTAAGCAAAATGAAAATATGATGTCGTTAGACATTTTTAATTAAAACATTAAATGAAAGTTTTGTTTACACAGAGGCTGTAAGTAAAATACATCCTGTAATCCATGGCGCTCATTTTGAGCGAGAAATGTTTGCAGGGTTTTCTTTTCACGGGTTGAAGAAAATGTAAGTTAATGAGGTTATACTTCTGCTTTACCTTTACTTATTTTCCTTATTTAGAAAAATATTTAATAACTAATCGAGATTCGTTGTCCCTTTCTGGAATATTGAAAACGTCGCATGACAGAAAGGGACAGCGAACCCTGATTAGTTAGTTAAACATTGCTTAAATATTTTGATGAAAAAGTAGATCGTATTTACAAAAAGTAGGAAATAATATAAAGCAGTTATACTGCAGTAAGGCCAGGATTAATAAAAAGCCGTTGTACGCTATGGCCTGTGAGTGGCAGCGTTCTAGCCTAAAAGCAGTTAATTATGTGAATTCTTCACTGATTAGAGGCACATAAAATATATATAAATATGTATATATAATATATATATATATACACCGCAGGTTTACATGATACCTCCAGTTATCTGCGGTCAGGGTCTAGATATTCCAATATCTGACCCTTCCTGCAGAATATCACAAAATATGCTTTCATGTAGGAAGTATGGCAGGCCGTGCTAAATTGAAGTTCCTCTATTGCTTGGTCCTCTAGGAATCCAGAGAATAAAATTTAAAGGTCCTACGCGTAGGCACAATTTAAATACAGTAGGCCATAATGTTATAAAATACCGTATGAATCAAACGCACGCACTTTGCACGATTTTAATATGATTTTTGATAACTTTAGACAACAAAATGTTTTGTTAAGCACCCCTTAAACCTTAGATCCTTTTGAGCATTTTTAAGACACCTGAGTTCTACTGTATGATATATTGAGGCATAAGTCTAGGCGCGTGTATTTAATCATAACACGAATGAGGCCCCAAAGCATTGGCAGACGATGACGTCACCACAAAAGGTTCTATTTAGATGAAATTAAGTATGATGCTCACCAAAGGTGTCGAGCTATTACCCATTCAGTACGTGACGCACCGACAAACACAGTTTACGATACAGTGGCGTATTGAAATGCCTCTCTTTTGTCATTATGATTTATGGGCGCATTTGAATATGCATGTGGAATCCGTGTACACGAGTTACGACCTTGTTGTGTGGTGGGTAGCTTGTGACGTCATCCGTAAGAGATCATCTTTTTTGCGTCTGCTTTGTTTTGAATCTAGAGAGTCAGTGTTGGGCATAGATAAGTCAGAATTTGGATTTGAAGTTACTAATAGTTAGTATAGTACGAAAATCATGTATTATGAGTTTTTCGATTCCTTATTGGCTAGTTTTTTGTCGTGGAGCCTGTTCGCCAGTAGAAAGTTGTAATATAAAACTCACATTATTATATACATACATTTCATTATTATGAGAATTATTTACCGTTTCTCATTAGTGAACTAATTTAAACCTGTACTAATAGGAATATTATGGAGTATGGACATAACATAAATCTGTAACCCCGAAAGTTATACATTGCACATGTAACATTTTCACTTTCCATTTATATTTCGTGCCATTATGGCTTTAAAAGTGTAATTTAATTGTAGCCGTAACTAAGTAAATACGTTAATGCTATTACGAGCGAGTCTTTGCTTTATGTAATCTCTTTAACCTTTGCTCTGACGGCGGGTAAGTAGAAAATATGTTTTTCCTGAGTTACAACATTTTACTAAGTGTAGATCACTTTATTTCTGCTGCTCTATGTTCCTACAAAACCTGCTGACTTCCTAAGAGGGTAGAACTGCCGCCTCACTGACGCCGCTGCCCACAATGGTTATTTCTGAATACCATGACCATGGTCTTTAATGGTTATTTCTAAATCCTGGCCTGTTTGAAACTAAGGCTTAATACTAAAGTAGCTCGATTTTTAATGGCTCAGTATATGCGATAATGATCTGTCGATATTCAAACGTTGTAGCTATGATAGTTAAAGATATGAATAAAAACCGTCCCCTTAATCGTTTTTGACCCTTTATTATTCACCCTTCTCTACTTATGCGCGGCCACATTTTAGTCGGGTGCACTACCGATCGTTACTCTATACGTGCGTAGTTTTAAAATAATACTTATATAGGTACCTATACAGGCTCACTTAATCCGAATAATGACTAGGGGTGTAAGGGAGCTCTACCCGTCATGCGTGTTGTCATCCGCTGGCGGATCTGGTTCGCGTGCGGGTCACATGCTCATGGCACGCACGTGTTGTGTGCCTGCCAGGAAAAACATCTTTGAAATGATATGACGCGAACTTTCCTATAGACTAGACCCGCGCGTTTTGGTGTCTTGATGACACTCAAAAACCAAAAGAACCCTCAGAAATCGACCGAAGTAGTAACAAAACGCTTAGCGCGCACATAGAAGTCAAACAGAAGTGCTCCAAAAAAATCTTACCTTTGTAATATAATCAAAACGTACTAATTAGATTTTAAATTAAAATTTTGGGCTACTGAAAAATAGCTAGCGCCTCACTTCGGTGCTCATCTCAATAATTTAAATGATATTTAAAATTTCCATTGTGTAGTTCTATTAGTTTTTTTTGGTCTTAATAGGCGTGGTACATTTCTTCGGTCCGGCTATTTGACCTCACTTACTGAGGGAATAAAGCCATGACTGTCATCAGTAACGCCTGCCCGCATCAGGATGTAGTTTATTGATTGATGATTCAACGAGGGGAATTACTGTCATTATGTTAACACCTGTTTTGCCTTTCAGTAACACTTTCAGCTCTAACACGTCCTAGGTTGGACAATGCAATAGGTATCCTAGCTCCTAAGTTGGACAATTGCAATAGTTGTACAGTGTGAGCAGAAGTTCTTACGCTTATTTATTTATTTAAACACTTTATGGAAATATTTACAAAGGCGGCCTTAATACCTTAAGGCATTCTCTACCAGCAAACCTTAGGGATATGCTGAGAAGGTAGAAATGGGAGATGCAGTTGGGCATTGGTCTTTTGGAATTTCAAATCAAGAGCATTAGGGGCTGTTTCATCACGTCCTGATCAGTGTCAGATAGACTATCCACAATTTATTTGACAGATTTTCAAAAGATACTTTATCCGTCAGATTAGTTATGTTGTAGCCTATACAGTATACAGCACTAATGAGGACACAGTGAAACATGTACTCGGGTACGCAGGTACTAAGCAAATCTCAATACATTTCTTTCTAACTTCGCTTATCGAATCCATCTGATTAGAGGCCTTGAGTACAAAGTCCTTGATTGTAAATATTAATAAACTATGTATATTACGAGCGAGGAGCTCTCAAGTACCAACCTTTCTACCATTGTTTATTTATCGTTGTTTGAAATTCTGGAAGCCATTAAACAAAGTGATGCTAAGTGTTCCTCTATTTTATGAGCCGTCAACTCTTCCAGAGATCTCCTAAATAATGCATAAAGTAATGTAGTATTTTTGTCAGTCCATAAACTAGGTTGGTTACGTTGTCTGCCCGTTTCGTAACTCGTAAACACGGGAATTCCTATTAACCTGAAGCAATCCGAACAGGGGTCGTACTCCGAATGCGTTTTAAGACGATGCCGCATCATAGAAAAAGCTCGGCCCCACACGTACGTTTTCAGTATTAGGGTTTCCGAATTCGTTGATAACAGCATGTATTAAATGCATTTTTTTTTTCAAATTTTGTTCCGTCGCTGTCAACAAATTCGGAAATTTTTCGTTGCGGCAGGCCTAAAAAATTATCAAGTTAAAGTAGGATGGCAACATTCGTTGGAATATTTGAATGTGCCGTTTGAGAGTAGGGTTCCTGGAGCGATTGGGTATAAAAACATGTGGCCTACTTGGACGTTCTCGTTTTGAGTTTTCTAGTTCATAATGCATGGGATATATTGGAGATATTGTGTTTGGAATGAGACCTGCTTTGTGGTTCACAGAATGTATGACGAAGAAGCAGATGTATGATGAAAGCGAAAAAGCGCAATGATCACAAACAAATCTTGGCAGCTTCAAAGAGTTGACAGTTTGTTCTGATAAATACTACAGACAATACAATTTTTGTATTAAGGGGTTTCGCTTAGTACTTCGCAAGGATTATGCCGCATAATGGTATCGTTGTGAATGGAACAATGCGATGGAATCTAGTTCTAGGCTCGACAATGCGCTCATAATCCATCGACAATCAGCAATTAGATCAAGAGGTGCATAAAAAGTGGAATTTCGTTACGTTGGTACGTGAACATTGAACATTAATAATAACTCCCACACCGGTTTCGGTGACGGTTTCATTGGGACCAGACTAGATACGTAGTGGTAATTTTATAGTGCACGAGTGTGTGCGCAGTACATAAGAGTACTTCGTTTCTTTTCGTAACCCATTGGGACGGATGACTGAAATGACAGGCGAGAGATCAGGGGCAGGACCGATTTTACAGTTTACACGCAAATCCGACGCATGGATCATCTTACTTGTCAGACAATCTGTTGATCAGCCGGCATTGTCCAGACTCGGAAATAACACGTTTCCAACACGGAATCGAACTGACGGTCTCCCAAGTCAAGAACCATGCTCAATACCACTGCACCGCGGAGGTAGTAAAACGAAAAATAAAGATCAATCTCACTCTCGGGTTATTATGTAAACATGAACGCCTGTTTTGCGTGAACCTGACAGATGAACAGTAGTCTAATAAGGACAATACAGAACCGTTAAAGTCTAATTAGTAGTTTTAGCAACCAAATATACTGGACCCAAACTGCTCTTCAATTAACGACCAGTTAATTATTCTAACGCCATTTAATGGTAATTTTATCTCAAGACGTACATGTTTAAGTTTTTTCTAGAGCGAAACTTGGAGTTGGCATCATTACATTGAAATATTTAATTCGCTGTAGGCTATATACACAATATAATCTTGGCTAGGTATTATATTTTCTGAGTTGTGACACTTTAGTTGTGTATAAAAGTTATCTTAGATATCTGGGCCGTTGTTATACTGTCCTGTTTCTTGTTTACATAACCTGACGAATACTCATGAACTAAAAAATAAAACTTAAATTTTGATAGCCTCATATAATCTCATAGAGTAATGGCTTTTTTTAAGACAGTATCAGTGTATTATTTTATTAAAAGTAGTCCCCAATCATGAGGGAATTATTTGTCATCAAATCATCACATATAACCCCTTCGGCATGAAATCCTTTTGTCAGAATTGGTTGCGGTTTGTATTGGTTTATGGGGTAACTTTGGTGACGAGCGCCAAGGGACCTATTTGTATATTGTTCAAATAGACTCCGAATTCGCTATAATGTGGAGCTTAGTAGTCTTGGTTATCGGAGTTTTGGCTCTGGGCTCTCTCTTTATGTTCGGGACAGCTAAAGGGCCTACGTAGTCAATGAGCATGATTGGTATGTATACTAATAATAATCGATAGGAATAGTTGTCTAAAGAAGTTTTCTTTTGAAGAAATACTGGAAGCCTTCAAATTTCGCCCTTTTTTGTGTGTCAACAATCTAAGGATGTTGTTAAGACAGAATCCAGTGTATGATATAAATCCTAAGTGCCTAGCAAAATCAGATCCCAAAGTAGACAGGGCTTTAATAACAAATCTGATTAGTCTTTATAGTCAGCTTCTTAATTATTGTGTAAATATTTTAAATAAAATATTTTTAATTATTAATTTATTTGTTCTTTACTAGATTCAAACCATGTTTAATAACAAAGCTACATAATGAATATGCAGTTTTTAATAATTATGTTGAGTCGCTCTACAATCCTTGATGTGACATTGCATAATATTGCCGATTGGATCCAATTATGGAAGACAGCAATGACGTCATAAGGCTAACAGCATTAACTGTCGCCTTGAACGTGCCCCTGACGTAATTCGCAGTTGTTTCAGCAAATGAGCCCGTCTGGCCTTGCCCGAGCACGGTGTGATGAGGTCTAAAAATACACAGAGGTCAGGGGTTAGGGTCTTGTCATTATGACGCAGAAGTGCATTATTGATTTTGCCGGGAGACGCTCTGACGTCTCTGCAGTTTCCGATGCAGAGTTTTCACTGAAATAAATTTCTACAGCTCACAATGCTACCTAGAAATGTATAGTAATAAGTCAAACGGTATCTAAAAACATGCAAATCTAACTATACTTCCTAAGCTGAAATCTATCAAGGCTTTAGAACATGCTATACACCAAAAATATTTTTCTTTATGGCGCGGTATTTTATACATCTAAAGAGGAATTACCAAACATCATACATCTATAAAAGGATTACCATACCTGACGACCTCTGTGGCGCAGTGGTTTAGCGCTTTGGTACTTTGGTATAGTCGACTCACGCCGGGAGTCGCGGGTTCTAATCCCGCCGACGGAACAAAATGTTTTTCAATGTTCCTGGGTCATGGATGTATATTAAATATGTGTATTATATAATAGAAATCTTAAATATGTGTGTAGTATAAAAGTATTAAATACATTTCCGTTGTCTGGTGCCTGTAACACAAGTCCTTCGAGTACTTAGCACGGGGCCAGATTGATGTGGTGCGAAGCGTCCATAGATATTATTATTATTATATTCTAATGCGCAATTAGATACCTGGTCCTCGTGAAAATAGATAAGAATTCGGACTGTAATAGATATAGCCTCATTTATCTTAATGTCCATGTTTTAATTTCACATTCCATTCTTTATCACAGCAAACAAGATAAAACAATAAGCACACATGTAGTTTTAACGATAGTGTGGTTTTTCATTACCAAGTCATACGGTCTTTTGTTTTCTTGCTTAACATTTTTGAAGAATATTAAACTGGAAATCTAATCTCTTAAGAGCAAATTCTGTCTGGTTTCTTACGGATGAAAAGGTCTTGATGAAACATGAGAGTCTCTACCTAATGGACTTGCATTTCACAATACTATTATTTATTAGTATTCTTTAAGGGGGACAATACATTCGGAGTTTCGAAAATCTCCCCCCTCTGAAATAATAGATATTATACAATTAAAAAAACAAGAAACAAGAATACCTCTTTAGAGATTATAGCTTTACTTATATTGTACTAGCTGACCCGGCGAACTTCGTACCGCCTTAGCGTAGAAATGATGCACTACTTTATATTGTGTACCTGAGCT
>JAOTAV010013061.1:0-26069 GCA_026546445.1 Cyclargus thomasi | reverse complement strand
CACAAAGTTGCAATGACCGAAAGTCAAAGAACTTAAGGGGAAGCACCACGGGAGTAAAAGTATTTTAATATTTGTGAATACTATTCTAGTGCTAGGTTAGTATTGGAATTTACTGTGTTAGACTGTAATATGCAATAAATGACTGTAATATGTAATAGGCAATTTGTCTGGCTTTAATAATATTTAACTATCGGTTAGCATTGCAGTTTTAAATTATGGCTGCCGCTGTTTATAATTGTTATATCGAGATTCGACCCACGTTGCAGCTTCAGCAAATTTTGTACCAGTAATATCGTGGTATTTGTGATAGAAAAAACTACTTTAGCTTTTGTTTTTTTACTGTTTTATCAGAGTAAACTATATGAATTTTAATTAATGAGAGTTTATTTGCTTTTTCCCTTTGTCGGCGTGGAGCTGAAACAAAATCGCGTAAAAACACAAATATTTTGGAACATCAAAACCTAAAGTATGTTACCCCTTTCCGCGAAGTCTATGCCAAAAATCAAGTCAATTGGTTGCTCCTTTAAGGCGTGAAGGAAGGACACAAAAAAAAAACAATAAAATAATTATAACATAACTATGGATTTTAGAATCGTATATTTTAATTAATTTCGTGTTAAGAAAGATGCAGTCTTTTTCAGGGCTAAAAAATTTTTGGTATTATTATGAATTATTATCTAACCGAGATACACAACAATATAAAAAATAAACCGACCGGACCTAACTGCGTAAGATACAAAGACTTCACAGCATGCAATATATCCTAAAACCTATAACTTAGATGGAATCTGTTGTAATAGGCCTAATAATTTAAATACTAAATAGACAAAAGCATTTGGCTTCGGCCCAGAGTGTGGATCGATGGACCATATATTCCCGAGATAGGCACAAATAATATTTTAGGTGAAATATAGCATTTGTAGTAAAAACTTTTTAGCGATGAAGTGTACTATTGCTGTTAGCCAACTCGTTTTCTTCATTTTTAGAATTATCGTTATTTAAATGAGTCGAGTGTCGATATCGAACGCTTAGCCACTTTTCGCATGCACACGGTCGCCGCGTGCTGTTACACTCATGTTTATGCGTCTCGATGGTACAATCAGCAGAGAAGTTGGAACGGATACGGATCGTGGATCTAAGTAATTTGGCCGGGTTATGTCAAACTTAGCCGACAGATGGACGATTTACATGGAATTGACATTTTTGACCAAATAACGTAGGTCTGTCAACTGGCTCTCTTTTAATTTCATTCGTTATACATTTAATGGCTCTTCTTATTAATCGGCGAATAAAGACGATTACAGGTGAGCACGATTTTGTATAGGATTTACTCGCCTCTGTCCGCCGACATTCGTCTATATTTATCCTTGATCGATGAGTTCACAAATTACTTCGGCCGATTATGTGGACGCTTATGTAGAGGCTGCATTACAATACAATATAATACTAGCTATTGCCCATGACTCCTTTCGTGTGGTAATTTTTCTCTTGAAATTTTTCCTCTTTTTTTGCTACAAAACTTATGGAGCCCGAGAGGTTTCCAAAGAATTCAAAACCATAGAGGTCGGTTCGTACGTTCTGGAGTTATATCGTCAGGAAAGAAAACCCGACTTATTTTTGTATAATATATACAGAGTAACACAAATAGTCAAAAAAAACATAAAACCCTTGTATCTAATAAGTATTTCATTCATATTATTTCGAGATAATGAACTTTGAAACAACCCTAATCTATGTCAATAGTCCCTTTCATGTTAATTAATTCGCATTTAGATTGTACGGATCAGGTCTCAACGTTACTAGTTCAAAGTTATTTTGCCTCCTTGGAACCTTTATGTGGACCACATTAGGGTTAAACTCAAAGAAACCCCGAGATAAAAACGGACCTATTTCAGCTATCCAAAAATAGGGTTGTCTACGAGTGACGCGAGGAAGTAAAGATCGTTTATAACTCCATTATTTTCACGTCAAAAACTTAAGGGAAATCGAGCAAGACTAATTATGTACCGGTGTTGGTAAAAGTAAACCTGAATTAAACGGAAAACATATTAATCGGACGCGACTTACGGACGCGAGATTATAGAGCCTTGATATAATTTAACAATTGTACAATTAGAGAAGTTGACACAGATACAGGTTGTGGATCAAAGTAAGTTGGTCAAACTCAGCCGACACAGCACGACTTACATGAGTTGACATATTTCGACCAAATGACGTAGGTCCGTCAACTGGCTCTCTTTCAATTTCCCTCATTTTATATTGAAGTGTAAAAACTATATAGCATATTAAATCGTTTCGTATGGGCTGTCAGCCGCGTCTGACGTCAGTCACGGACGATTTTGTATGGGTTGTCAGCCAGAATTCTATTATCTTTTCTATCATTCGTATTATGACAGGTAAATGATAATAACCTTAATATATCTAATTCTAGTGTGAGTGTGATAGGCCGATTTTGGTGAAATTTTTGTAGGGATTCAAGGGGATTTGAGAATTGCTTATATTCATAATTTGGCCCACTGAAAGATGTTTTTAATTGATTTTTACATCTCCTGTTATTATAGTGCACTATGACACCAATTAAATGCCAAAACATTTCGTACTCCATTCACCAGATGGCGTTTTAAAGGTGTTTTACTTGATAGTTAATTACTTATTTTACACATATTCTTCACGTTTACCGATTTATCTCTTCATCTCTATTGACCCTAACAACTTTGTTAAAAAAATTAAAGATAATTTTTGTGATTTGCTTTTAATTCGTGCTACGAACTATCTTTATCTACGAACCCCATGACAACACATTTGCATTGAGTTTAGTCAAGATTTTGATATTATGGGAAGAGTCTAAGTTTTTTTCAATGCTAGTATACGAACGAGAGAGTAGAGATATAAGATATCGATATGGACAATTATGACTACGCTATATAGAGATATCACGACGGTGTATCTTAGCCGGGCACTACTTTAACATTTAAACTTATACAGACAAGCAATCAAGATCCATATCATGGTTAAATCAAAATATTCTTACGTGAAGAGAGACCCTAATAATCTATAACCAATATAAACCTAAGTTTATCTAAAAGCGATGTCACCCTCAAGTTTAGTTTAGTGCTTTAAATATGGACAATAAGTTTTAATTTAAATTGCATGCAGACTCTTGCAAAGGTTTTGTATCTTAACGGTTGCGAGAATAATTTTAAAAGTTTCAGAGAGGCCAATCTTGATACTTTGAAAGTTGTCGGATTGAATCTTATTTTGTTTTACAACACTAGATTTTAAAAGCTTTTACATTAGATTTCATCACTTTGTTATCATATTATTCACTAATTGGTGCATACAACTTCGTTGCGCAAAAATTTGTATATCACGCGGGAACCGTACATTTTCGCGGGATGAAAAGTATCCTATGTGTTACCTAGACTTAATACCTATTAAATAAAAAAAGATTTTTTCGAATCCGTTCAGTAGTTCCTGAGATTAGCGCGTACAAACAGACAACTTTTTTTGACACTATGTGTTCTATTAAGATCTAATATTTTGTAAAATGTACAGACACTCAAATTTTACTGTTTTATCATATGTATAGATATTAATTATGTTTTAGAAATACAGTTTAAAAAATGTACAGTACTATACTAATAGTCAACCCTCGTCGAATTTTTACACCACCTGAATCAGGCACAGTCCAACAGACTTAAGATAATTATTCTGAAAAGTTTAAGAGCTAAATTTAGAACTGTAAAGTATCACTATCCTTATATAAGTGATGAATTAGTGTTTTAATTTGATAATAAACCTACACACATGCGAGCACGACCGTGTAGAGGGCATCGTCTCTACTCGCCGGTCATCGTCTATAATCGAATTAGATCAACACCGTAGGTGAGCGATTCGGCACGAATGTTCCCGCGTGAAACGGCGTTGTGCTGTGTTTCGTTCACTGAGTTTACCGGTGGCCCAACTTCCCAAAATCAGGAAGAGATATATTTCCATTCCCTTTTCCCTCATAATGGCCCGCAACGCAATTGAGACTCTTCGGATATCGCGAATGTCCATGGGCGACGGCAGCTGTTTTCCATTAGGTTACTGGTGTGCTCGCTTGTCCCCTATATATAATTAAAAACACGTTGACAAAGTATTGCGAACGTTTAAGTGGATGCTTGAACGTAAATCGTGCCAACTAACGATCAACGATAATTGCCGATTTTGTAGTCTGCATGTCATGTCTGCATGTAAAACCAACGCACTTTGCATATTGCCAATCTCGGTAATCCATCATGACTTAACGTAAAGAGCGCATAGTTTGTAATCTCTAGCAGTGCTGTCTTACGCCGTTTGTCCACCACCGCCCGCGCCGTCAACCGAGAGCGAGATTATTTCGGCCCTATAAAATTACACTGCATGACATAGACATACAGGTTTCATTTTGCTTTACGCCACTACAGATCGTCGACAACATGGCCGCAAGAGCTATATCTGTGAAAACTTAAAAGGTCCATGTCGTTGCCGATCTGTAGCGGTGTGGAGCAAAATGAAACCTGTCGCCTTTGTAATAATCTGTCTAAAATGATCTAGTTGACGGTGACGGTGTCCGATGGACAAAAGGCGTTAGGCGAATAGTTTGAACAAGTCTCAAGCAATGCAGTCTATTAGCTAACAATATTAGGTCTACAAAGTTAGGGCATACTTGCAGCTAGTAATTAAGTGAAGGATCCCAGCTAATCTCTTTAAGGGAGCCGACAGAGCCGCTAAACTGATTTGTTAACCCCGATTAACTAATAACCACGATTAAATGCCTTGTAAGTTAAAAAATGACTATACACTAGAGGTCGTCCTGTAGTCGAAATTCGACCATATATTGTTTTTTTTTTAATTTAAGCACATACTTTAATTTGGCATAGAGGTTTTTATATATTTTATGAAAAAAAAAACAGACTTAAACCATAAAAACATAAAAGTGTATTTCGTGTATGATTGTGCCATCTCAATATATTGTAGTATGCGTATTGTAGTGTGCTTAGCGTTTTATTTTTTTGAAATATGCAAAAATTTAAGCATATTTTTAAATAATATTGGTATTCCACGCTCCTCCTCCATATCAAGTATAGCTGGGAAAAATCACATGATTTTAAATCTACGCGTCTTTCGTAAAGATAATATGGATAAGGTATTTTTAAAATATAGAATAAGAAAGTTAACTTTAGTACACAAAATGAGTGTCTTATTTAAAGTATATGAGATTAAATAATCTACTCTTTGTTGTATTGCTATTAATAAAGTTTAATACGTTTCGTACAAAGGCGCGTTCGATCTGGTCCGTTAATTTCTGTATTTCTTTGTCCTCACAACAATGGCGTTGAAGGATTTCGCTATTGGATGAACGGGAATTATTGTGTTATGAGCTCTGCCGGCATCATCAGCAGCCCGATGCCGTGTCTTGTAAAAAATGGATATCAGGTAGTGTATTTACCTTGGGACCAGAAGGCTATAAGCCCGGGGCGACTGACGGTCGATGTAGCCCCAGTGTAATGACTGATCGGACAGCTACAGGAGCCCGGGGAATGTCATCTTAAGATATGCACCTGGATACCAATCCTCTGATTTCGGAAACTCTTGTTGAAAGTGACAGGAGTTTCTGCGAGAATCAGCGCGGATTTGCATCGAGAATCAAGAGACTGTTTAGTATAAGATCTCGTTAAGATCCATTCTTTGCTCAAATAAAGAGCGGTGCCTAGTCTGATGCCCTAAGAGAAGCCTTGACGCTGTAAAAACCACTGACAAAGTAAAGGTAAGAGGAACTGTGTGAGTAACCGCTGGTAGAGTCAAGTGGAGTGGATCATTTTGGGAGAAAAAAAAACCAATGTTCTTTCTCGGGACTCAAAGAATTTCCATATCTTTCAAAATCGATTAAGAAATCAGGGCGTGATGAAATGACAAACAGACGCACTTTCTTCATAAAACTAGTATAGAATAAACCCACCTACATAAGCCAGTTTAAATAATTGCTTCATTAAGCCAGTCGTTCGTCTAGAATTACCACAATTTAGAGCACTCCATTCGCGCAGTATGGCGGACGAAGATTATGGTTTTTATGGGCGAATTTTTGTTAATTTACGACGAAAATTAACATGTTTTATGACTTTCGGATAGAGTCGAATTGAATTTAATGAGTTCATTTGGTTAACTGCCTGTTTAGGAAACGATTTAGTGGAACATTCTCATTCTAGACCCATTTTTCTGATAGCTTTTAGACTTACGCTTAGTAATTAGTATCTACACTATCTATGGCTTTGGCCCATAACATAAAAAAATATTAGAAACTACATAACACCCGCAACTCCTAACTAATTTCTCTAAAATTATAGTTTATCGCGCGGTAACCAAGCCACCAATCAAATTTATGCGTAAAAAGTATTCACCAGATCATTCTGGGGTGGTCACAGCCCAAATTTTTTGCCGCCTAACTTAATCATATAGGGTATCAAAGTAAAGGGCTTTAAATAGCCATTCTAAAAATATACATAATATTTATATTGCAGTGGTTCTTGCATTCGGGCTTTTTTACATATAGCTTGTACCTTAAAATTTAATTAACAAAATGACGCTGAGACGCATATCTGTACAAATTAATAACATACTTTCAGTGCCACTACTCAAATTTATTGTCTTTTTGCTCAAAATTGAAGGTATGGTTCATTAACTGTTAAATTATAATCTGTTAAATTTATATTTTGTAGTTGCGAATGGAAATGTTCAATCTAAATTAATGTTATGTGTTACTTTATTTAACGATCGCCGTTAGTTTAGTAAAAAGTGATAATATTATATTTTTTGTGACACATAATAAGTAGAATATAGATATACATGCCAAAGTCTGAATATAGAAACAGTTTTTATTAAATTCAAAAAGTAAACACAAGCCATAATATTGTTAGAATATGGTTTGATTATTTTTTTATATTAATTGTTTTATAAGTTATCAATTTTCGTCAATTTAACATACCAAAACATGAATCGTTTGAGTTGCGTGCGAGCTAAAGTAGCTTCGGACTAACTTTTCGTTTGACAGCGTCTGAGTTGCGTCTGAGTTGCGTTTGAGTTGCGTTTGAGTTCCAATAACGGTAAAGCTTCGCTCCACTGAGCTGTCAAAACGATAGCGCGATACGAAATATGTCAAAATGTTGAGTAATGTTCCAGTTTCGCTCACGTTTCGCTTGAAATAACTTAGCGCCATTGCCTTGCTGACACTACATATCAGACTCATACACTAAAGAATAAACACTACCTTCGTTACTTATTGTACACAAGAAGTAATCAAAACACAATTTGTACCCGATAACAAATAGTTGCAAAGCAGCTTGACGTGTATAGATACAGAGGCCGTACTCCGAACCTGTTGGGACACTCAAAAGAACGAATCGGCAAACCGCCGTGCTACTCTAACAGAAGTAAAATATATAATAAATTACCAGACTACATAATAAAAGAAAATATATTACTATCATTTAAAAGAAAACTAAATACATATCTGATTAAAAATTGCTTTTATTCATTAAAAGAATATTTCACTATAAATTCGCTGAAGTCAAGTTCATAAAAATATTATATATAATATAAACAGTAACACAGAAATGTTGTTAATATATATTATAATTGGTGCAATAATGTCTTGTTTTTTGCAAACGCCTTAAGAAGGCTTAAGTTATATTTTTCAATGTAGATTGATGTAATATATACTTAATTGCAAATGAAGCTTGAAGTTTTGGAGTTTGAGACGACAGCATTCAGTCGAGTCAGAATATTTAAATATGCCATTTGAGAGTAGGCCTCTAGAACAATTGCGTTTTCACGTCTACCCTCCAAACAATTATTTGACTCCATTCAATGTTTGATATAAACAAACATCATGATAAATTGCTTATTGGTATACGATGATTAATTATTACATCTTAGCATTAATAATACATTATTACGGGCTGCTTTCGACAATGAAATGTAGCCATTTTTAAGATACGATGTTAAGGCAGTAAGGCATCGATATAGTATGATATGCTTGTTTCGGCTTGTAGAAAGGTATTTTAATAAATCTGGACCACGAATAAATTTCAAGGCCTGATGATAAAAAAACGTATTTTACTGGTTTAAAACTAAGTAACCTATTTCACAGGCTTTATTCTTTTCAACAGCATTGTTGCTTGATTTATGTTTTACATAGAACGCAAACTAATCATTAGCTGGAGCAAATAAATTCTTCTAAAAGTTTGTTCCGGTGTATTTTTATCTTGCCTCCTAAACATCATAAATAAAATTAGCTAATTTTGATCTTCCTCCCTCCGTTAAATTTTATTTTATGCCACGTGGGCAAAGCCACTGGTAAAATCGAACATATCCATACCACCATACTAATATTATAAAATGGAAAATGTGTGTCTGTCTGAATTTCACGCTGAAATTCTGAATTTGTCTTCACGACCAAAGCGCTAAACGAATTTTGGTGAAATTTGCTTTGGAGGCAAAAAAAAGGATACTTTTTATCGCGGAAAAATGTACGGCTCCCGCGTGATAAATGATTTTTTTTTATAATGGAGTTACGGCGTCCGTCATCTAGTGCATGAAGTCTACTTACTTTTATATATTACGGTTAAATTAGAATGGAACTTGACTCGCAAATATTCGGAAGTCTTGAAGTCGGGTCTTAACAAGGAACTTTACGAGCTCTATGCCAATTCGCATGCATTAATTTATTTGTACAAACTTTTGATTCCTTTCGGGACTATCAAGTCTCGTTTCATTTTTATCTTTCGAATGTCATTATCGTGCCTCGCTTCGCTTCGCTCTGCTTTGCTTACGTAGAAATTCCTTTGGAAACACTATGTTTTTGTAAGGTTTAGGACCTGTTTAATCGCTTACAGATAGTCTATTCACAACTTTATTTGACAGATGCTGTATGGACAATTTGTCAAAAAAGTTGAGGATAGCCGAAAATTCTTGCCGTGGGAGAGCCATGCTTCGGCACGAATGGGCCGGCTCGACCGGAGTGAACCACGGCCTCACAGAAAACCGGCGTGAAACTGCGTTATGCTGTGTTTCGTTCTATGAGTGAGTTTACCGGTGGTCCAACTTCCCTAATCCCACTATCGCTATTCCCTCATAAGGGCGGTAACGCGACTCTTTGTATATCAGGAGTGCTCATGGGCGACGACAGTTGCATAATATATATAAAATCAGGTAACTCTTCGTCGGTCTGTTTGGTTGCCTCCTAAATATCATAAAAAATGAGAGGTGAAAGAGGCCCTTAAAGTAGTCTTATCTCTCTCTCTCCATCATTTTAACTAAGTATTGGATGCGCTATGTAAAGGTGTGAAGGACACACAAACGAACACAATTTATAATATTAGTGCAGATATCCTATATATCTGCACTAATATTATACTGTAAAAAAATAAGTAATATTTCCTTAGATCCGTATAAAAGAACCATACAGACCATATGGTTCTTTTATACAGAGCTTCCTTTATAGGACTTCCAGTTTCAGCAATGCTGATTTTCAGCGATGAATCCCTTATAATCATTGTTTGCTGTGAAAGTCACAGCAAACAATGATTATAAGGGATTCATGTACCCACTTAGGTATAATGACTTAGTTTTGATACATCCTGTATATTGCCTAGATTTACCAAACCAAGTGTGGTTGACATCACGTCTGTGGTTGCTACTGGTTGTGGTTGTCAATTGTGGTTGTAAGTGGTTACGGAACTGGTGACCGGGCTGTGTGCTCATTACACTAGCTAATGGACTTATTCGTTTAGTTCGGAGCGAGACATCAGCGTAGTGAGTTAAGCGGAAAAGGTACGTATCGGACGCGACTTACGAACGCGACTGACAGCCGCGATCTAGATGATAATTGTACATTGAAGTGTGCAAAGTATAAGGCTTAAGTCGCGGACGTTTTGTATGGGCTGCCAGTCGCGTCTGACGTCAGCCTCGGACGTTTTTGTATGGGCTGTCAGTCGCGTGCGGTCAGTTTGTTTTCAGCTTTACTCCTTTCTAAGGTAGAGTAATTATTGTACTCAACTGTGTAGGTATACTGTTACCGTTTTTCTGAGGTTTCTGTTGTTCTGTTTCTTTCTGAGGGAACTTTCAAAAATACATGTTTTATATGTAGGGACGTTACGTGGTAACTCTGAAATTAATGGGCTCATTTTATGGCCTGTAAACAATACGGGATATGCATGATTTTTATTTATTTTTTATATTTTATTTATTTACTTAAATTAAATTAATCTATTGTGTCAGTCATTATATTAATATCAAATGTGAGTCGCGTCCGATCAGAATGCTTAGGGGTTAACTAATAATAATGTTCTCCGACAGTAAGCCCTCGGGATAAAAGGTCCAGCCGATGATAGTCCCACTTTGCCATTTACGACCTTATTACAAAAAAAATATGGCTTATATGTGGTATACAGAAGTTTGCGACTCCACAGAGCTCAGAACAGTGTGTGGTAATATTGTGATCCTTAATATAATATGTTGTATTTCTAATGAGAGCTTGGCAAAACTCTATTGTGTACAGAAAAATACCACACAAACCTGTCGTGTAGCCGCACAATGACGTCATTCATTTCATATAAACAATAGGCCCGTGGAATTAGATTTACAACAAAATGGAGGGAATTTAAATGCGAGGTGACATGTTCCAAGATGGCGGCGTTTCTATGTTTACGTTTAAAACAAAATGAAAGAGATGACGGTTGCGGCAAAATTCGTTTATCACACGAGAACCGTACATTTTTCCGGCATGAAAGTATCCTATGTCCCTCCCCGGGCGACATGTACAATTAATTAAACATGACATACATAAGTCTTGAACAACGTTGTCTAAGCTAAATAGAGTAGTCTTGTAAGAGAAACAAATCAGGGCGGTTAGCTAAGATCTAAACTTTTGCTTATTTGTAGAATCACCAAACAAAATGACATAAGCGTTCGTTACGCATTCCAAACATTTTGTTTGGCGATTCTACGAAGAAGCGAAAAAGTTTTTTTTTATGATAACTAGGGGGAAAGCGAGAAGACGGATTAGGAAAGTTGGGCCACCGGTAAACTCACTCACTGAACGAAACACAGCACAACGCCATTTCACGTCAGTTTTCTGTAAGGCCCTTGGTGTCACTCCGGTCGAGCCGGTCCATTCGTGCTAAAGGATGGCTCCCCCACGGTAATGAGCATCCGTATTATGTACTTGAGATCGGAAAATGTCTTATTGTTACACACCTCCACCGGGGTTTGAACCTGCACCCTCTCGAGTGCCTATTAGGCTACGGACGCTCTAAAAGTTTAGATCTTAGCTAACCCCCCGAGATCCATTAAGTAATCCTTTAATCATTAACCACAGTTTCCATGTCTATTGAAGGAGATAATTGTTAATTTACCATACAACTCTCTCTCTGACGTTGACTTACTGTTTCAACGTGACTTTGAGTTTTCCAACTACCATTCATTGTATTCATGTAGGAGGTTCTCTTCATTGAACACGGTAAATATAATATCAAAGCTAAGTAATATATTAAGGAATGAGAAAAACTTAAAAAAAAATAACATAAGCAGAAAGGTAGGAATTTTGCATGCCCAATTTTGGCGGTACCAGTCATCAACCTCCTTTCAACAAATTTGTTATTTCTATGCAAAACGCGATTGTCAACAAAGTGTTGTGTTGTCACTATGTTGTCGACAATCGCAGAAATGACAAATTTTTTGACAGATGCCTAATGACAGCTTCCAGCTAGATAGGGCGAAAGCACTGTCCTATTTATAAGACAATCTGAAAAAATATATATTTTAATTTTGTCAGCAATTTGATATTAGCAAGATTTGTATGGACAAATAAGAAACGTCAAATTGAAAAAGCAATGGCAACGTTCTTTGAGAGATATTGTAATAGTATTATCTATTCTATAATGAAACAAAACATTTTTATTGCGGTAAGGCTAACCACTTCAGGCAGACATACATTTTTTAAGAAGAAACGCCGTTTAAAAAGCAACGCACCTGCAAGTCTCCTGATATTGCGAGAGTCTATCGGCGACACTAGTTTTTTTCTTAGTGTATCCAAGTGACCAGTAAAATAATGTTCCATTTTCAAAACCGAGAGCTAACAGGTACGGTTTAGGAAATTATGTATTTATGTACATTAAATGTCACGTAAATCTGCGGGGAGCGTTCACGAAATCCCCGCTCAGATTTTACTGTCCGTTAAGCTTTATAATACACCCGATGCAACCCTTATTTCAACCACATAAGAGTGATTTTCATAGAAACGCACTAGCGTAATAAAAGTAAACGGGTTTTACGAGGTCGTATTTTTTCAGGTAGCAGCCGGGCTGTTTATCTTCCATATTTCCCCTTTTCAATTTCTCATATTTTTGTGCGCATACAATCAATTTTCTAGTTGCACTATTTTTTAGTTTAAAACCGGGTTCCAACCGCGGTATTTATTGATTTTTAATATTTGTTTCGTATTTCGTGGAAATCTATAATATACTCGTAAATGTTACTGCTTAATCGGTTGTAAAAGTTGATTTTGGTATTTAGCTCGTTTTACTTGACTAAAATAAAATTTGTTAAACGTATTTTAATTTATAAGAAAGACTAAGCCAAAATTCGTTTATCGCGCAGAAAATGTAAAAGAAAAAAATCAAACTAGTCATAAGGCGTTAAATACACCCTCAGTAACTTACGTATTTATAATATTAGTATTGATGGAAAAAAATGTGTATTAAACAATGCGTTGTAGTGACATAGTACTTTACACCCTGGTATGTGTTATGCAGTCGGTTCACCGTTATTTTACCTTGGAATTTCTGTTAAAGTGATCCTTACGTCTTCATAATAAAGTAACAAGGACACAGTATACCGCAGTGAACAGGATTCTTGGCCTCATTCGGATATGAGCTCGAGTAACCTTTTGCTTTATTAGGAACAACATTCTGTATACTTGCAGGTCTTCTAAAAATGTTCGTTTTGTACAAAACGTATATTAAACTAGTAAATCCGACAGAGGTCCTACCAAAAAAAGCCTGGCAGTCTTTTAAAGTCAAAACAAGGTTTTGGTTTTAAAAGACTGTCATATCAAAAACGAGCTAGAGTCCCAAATTATACAAGACGCGATGTTGTTTGACCTAAAAGGTGTCAGTAAGCGTAGTTAGTGGGTAAAAGTTGAAAGTCAAACATTGCGGAAAGTGATGCCAAGTTACCCAGCTCCGTGTCATTTGATACGATGCCAACTTAAACCCTAATAACATTTTGCTGTATCCGATTAAATTACAAAAACACATTTACTTTTTATTAGTACAAGATGATACCCGCAGCTCCGTTGCGCTACAATTCGTTTATGGCTTGGGAATACTATTTCTGGGATATAGGGAACCCTTAAAGTATCTCCATATCAAATTTCAGCAAAATTGGTTTAGTGGTTGAGGAGTGAAGAGGCAACAGACAGTCTAAAACACTTTCCCATTTATAATATTACTTATAAGAAGTAAAGAAGTATAGAAGTATTGATTATAAAGCATACTCGACTTTGTTCGACGATCATCGTGTATGACTTTGATTAACTCGTTCCAGTCTACTACATATAAACGTTCGTGTGATCGTCTATAAAAGGCACGATCATTGGGCAACCGTCCACATAATTGTCCCTTGTAGTTTGATACGCGGCATGCGTCAAGACGGACGTGGAATAAGTTGTTGATGTAATAATTTATTTACATACTAGCAGTGCACAACTATTGCATTATTGGAAAATAAGCCAAATGCGGATCGTACTCGAGCACGAAAGGTTCCGTACTGTGATAGCCGGAAAAAAGGCAAAAATTGTATTTGTTGCATGAGAACCTCACTTAATTTTTTATTTTATAATCATTATTTTATAATCAATCAAAACATTTTTTAGGATTTTATTTATGTATTTATTAGAGCACCTGCGGTTCATATTTCTCAATAAAGGAATAAATTTTTTGTATTAAGTAAAATCTCAGATGTCATTAATAAAATGGAGAAAATAATTGAACTCAAGTGTGTTCCTTGAGGTGCACCAGATTCCGCTTTATAGATGTATGTATGACTCGTAGCCTTCAAAACAAACAAGCTGTTTCTTTCTCTCGAGGTACTTATACCTTATAAAAAGTAACTAAGTTTTACCTTAGTAAAAGTAAACATTTAAGCAAGGAACCATGAATGCGGTTTGTCTCAAGATTTTTCACCAACCGGGCTTAACTGACTTTGTCGAAGGTGCTGATAAAGTCTAGAATGCACGAACTAGTTGGTTCTTATAAAGTTCGTGCGAAAAATACGAAGTTAGAAATAAAAAGTTTTTCGGTCGATTACCTTTTTCAAAAATTATGTTGGACGTCATATAGGCTGGAATCTATATTATAAGGGATGTATGGGCAGACAACTGAGAAATAAGTCTTTGAAAAACATGACAGGATTGATATCCCTTATTACTAGTACCTTAGTACTTATGTGTCGAATAAAATAATATTGATCAGAGTAAATGGATGTACGCACCACCACTTTGATGACATGACTTATAGACGATGATCGGCGAATAAGCGCCAATACAAACGAGCATTTGAAGTACCCTCTCCTGCCGGAGAGGGCACTTGAAAATCATGCTCGCGTGTTATTCTCTGTAATCGCCGATTATGAAAAGGAACCATAATAGTTGTAATTTTGTAATAGAGTTTTTACGAAAATAATAAGCATAATGCAACCAATTTCATGAAATATTTATGCACCGTTGTTTATTGCCTACAATTACATATACTTTAATGTTACAATGATTGCAATACTTACATTACTTACATTATTAGTATAGCGCATATAACAGAAATACTGTAACAATTGAATAGACGTTAGTGTAAACATGAAGAAAAAAAGTTTAAGGATTAAAGTGAAACCTAGAAATATTAAAACGAGAGACGAATTAGGAAACTTAATATTTGTACTCAAACCATTGATGGTCACGGAATACGCAACAGGCACGTTCAGGCTCTTCGCCAGAGATGGACAAATACAACCAGTACCGGTCGTTTTTAAGTGTTATGGGTTACTGCTATCGACGATAATGCTTATCGTGTTATTGTACATTACGTTTTTTACGACTAATCCTCTTACTGGTAGATTCAAATCAGTCAGACTACTAAGGGAACTGGTCTTTGCCACCCATTCCGTCGTGACTGTTCAAATTCTGTTAGATTCACTAAGGCTGTACCGCAATAAGAACGAGAAAATATTGGGAAATATAGCCAAAGTTGATAAATTGTCAGATGGACCGTTTCAAGTACACATAAAGAGAAATATATCGTTACTCACCTTTAGTTTAGCGACTTGTGTAGTTCTAATCAATATTCATATTTACTGCAATTATTTTATTGTACAAGTAAACAAAGTGGCAAAAATTATATCATACATAATTCTTATTAAAAAGACTATTATGAAAATGTCGTTTATGGTGTATGTGAAACTAGTTACGATGCGCCTAGGCATAATTTGTGACATGCTTTTATCATAAGCTACGAAGGTCCTATGTGCTACTTAAATGTCAAAAAACTTGTAGAGAATAAAGAAATATTTGACAAGTTAAACGCGATATCCAAAAATAGAGATACACTCCAGAATCTGACTAAGGCCTTCGATAGAGTGGACTCCGCCGTCCTCGCGCTCACCGAAGCATTCGGCTTTGATATATTAGTAGCTTCTGCTGTATCCTTTCTGCTCAATCTGGCATTTTTTATCAAAATTTTGTAGGAGGTCTTTTAACTAATACGAATGGTTTCGTGATAGTCGAGACAAGTTATGTATTATTTGATAATGTGGGTACGATACTCATGTGTTACTATGCCCATTCTCTAATGTACTACCGGGAGCGTATAAAATGTCTTTTAAATCAGGTAATATTTAAATGCAATATCGATTCTATGAGGTCTCAGGCGAAAGTATTTCTCGATGTATTTCCAAAAAGCTTCTTTACAAATTAAAGCGTTTAATTTGTTTAATTTGAATATGAGAACATTGATAAAGTTTATTTGTTTCTGCACAACTTACGTGATACTTATTATGCAGAATACATGGTGATAGAAGTGAGTAGATTTTTTCAACTACAAATTCAACAATTACTTAAGTGATTATTTATGTTATTAAGCACTTAAGTACATTCTAGTACGTACTACGGATTACCTCTTATTGCAAAAACGTTTTTCTCAACATCTCCTTGCAAACTTTGTCCCTTTTGTGTAAACGTGTGAACGCACAAATTTTGATTTATTTTCTATTTAATAAATAGCGATAGAAAAAAAATCGTAATGTTATAACCCACAATCCTATTAATCCTATTTCTGAATCAGAAAAGATTTAAATAAAAAAATAAAAATAGTTTCATACACGATAGAATTTTTCAATCAGAAATACAATGACGACGGAGAAATCGTTCAACTTAAAAAAATTAAAAACCGACTTTCAAGGAAAACACAAACTGAAAAGTATGAAATAACTTTAGTTTCTAAATTGTTTTTTTTTTAGAATTTAACTAAACCTTATCTACTACGTTAGGTATGAATTTTAATTATATGATATACATATATAATAAACTTTCAAGACCCAGGAACATTGAAAAACTTTTACTCCGTCGGTGGGGTTCGAACCCGCGAACAGTGGCTTTACCATGAGTTTAAAGCAATAGTATTAGTCAATACTCGATAGCGACTACATAAATTTTTAGTATGGCAAACTTGTTAAGCGCCTCTAGTGGTCACTTGCGGTACTAAAATTGACGTACTAAAAATTTACGTAGTCCCTTTCGAGTATCGACAAAAACTATTGCTTCAAACTCATGGTACAGCTACTGAGCCACAGAGATCGTCAAATTATGGAAAGGCATTACATTTAATACCAACTGACTATATGATACAAAGCGGACGTTTTATAATTATATGCTTCAACGTTTAGCTCTGAAAAATCCGCTGTTCCCATCTCTTAAAAAATTCATCGCACACATGTCGTTTTACTATTGAGATTTAAAACAATGCAATCCTGTGTGCACCTACATATAGAACTTACGTGAAAATGTGAATACTGTTTGCACTCTATGTCATTCGACGAAAATATCTATGCATCTATCTTCTTTTTAACCTGCATGTTATAAGTGTGATGTAATTTCAGGAGATCTCCTGGAAATCTAAGAGGTATATTATGTAATAAAGCTTTTTATAGGCAGTATTTAGTATAAATAGATGTGTTTAAGTAATATGCATAAACATACAATTTTTGTAAACCACAGAAATATATTTAATTAAAAAATATAAAAAATGTTGAGATTTTTAAAATTAAAAAATCTTTCAAATTATTTATTAATACATACATTATAATATGTAATATTACAAATTAGTACACATCACGTCGTCTTATCCCATGATAAGTTAAACTTGTGTTATGACAATCAGAGAAATCGAATCTGCGAGTCTGAGTTTAAAAATTATATCTAAAAAATATTTTAATTTCGGGGAACAAATTCGTTACAGTTCATAAATTTTAATCCCAATAAAGAAATTACTAATATCAATAGAAATAATTAATCAAAGTCGGAGAAAAAGTACAGTTTTTAATTAAAAACTCGTCGTAAATCTCCGTCGTGTTTTGTTTTTAGAGGACACTGGGAACTATTGTAATAAGCCCGGTATAACAAAGTCTCCCTTCAATAGTGTCCGATCGCTGTGGCTTCGACCGGCTTCGGCTTGGGGTAGTTTCGATCTAAAAAACCTATCGAAGTAACAAACTTAGGGAAGGGTTAATAGGCAAAGATTCAAAAAATAAAAACACTGTGGTGGTTTTCGATGTCGCGTTTGTCATTTTAGCGATGTGTAATTAGATATCCACCCTAACCACGTCTGTCCTAACTATAAAAAATTAAATTTTTATTAGAGGTAAAGAAAATGTAATGTGTCAAAGATAGATTAACTTTGTTATTGTAAATATAATATATATGTAAATTTTGTGTCAAACAATATGTTGAAGGCTGTAATGATGTAGTCATAAAGTAAGTATGATGGAGGATCTACATAATCGTCAATGTTCGTTGTTCTCCACATAATTGTCCGTAGTACTTTGTGAACTCGCCGATCAATGGCGAATGTAGACGAATACTAAGAGCGTCCGTAGCAATAGGCTAGGCTAGGGTACATTTGGTTCGCACTCGTGAGGGTGCTGGTTCAACCCACGGTGAAGGCGTGTACCAATGAGACATTTTCCGATCTTAAGTACATAGTACATCCGTACTATGTACTTGAGATCGGAAAATGTCTCTCATTGCCGTAGGTGATCCATCCTTCGGCACGAATGGGCCGGCGTAAAATGGCGTTGTGCTGTGTTCCGTTCTTAACTTCCCTAATCCCTATTCCTTATTCCTTCAAAAGGTCGGCAACGCACCGTTGTGCCCTTCGGATATCGCGAGTGTCCGTGAGCGACGGCAGTTGCTTTCCATCAGGTAACCACTCTCTCGATTGCCCCCTTAATATCAGAAAAAAAAGAATATCGGCGGGTAGAGGCTCTATCACACAATCGAGCACGCGTATCATCGTCTGTACCCACCGATTACGAAGAGGAGCTATTGGACTAGGTATAAGAACTGGCGACAACCATGCAGATTTTTTTCCGCTAATTCTGTAAAACATTAAATCTTATGACTATATCATACAATGTTCAAAGAAAAAACGCGCGAATATATTACACGCGACGAAAATCCGTAGAGTCTGTACAGTCCTTGAAAGTGTTGTAACTTGTAGTTATTAAACTACTGCTTACAATATACGAGTATGCTTATGTGCGCACAGACAGCTAGGTAACCTAAATGATGGTGATGATGAAGAACTTCAAATATATTGGATCAAAATAGGTTTCCTTGTTCTTCTGTAACACGAGTCATACCCATACTTACAAAATCTAAAACGCGCCTTCCAGACTTAATTAAAAAAAGAAGATGATTTTTATGTCGGAGGAAAACCTCGTTTGATGGCGCGTGGAAAAGGTGGAAATCCGTAATCGCATTTAGTTATTTAGTATTATTTTATGCAAAATGCATATTTTAAATTAAAATTCTTGTGAACCTGAACAAAATATACATTACACTGTAGTCGAAATATATTCTGTATGTCGTACGTAAGGTATCAATCAACCAATCAAATCAATGCTCTGTAAATACTATACGCAAATACTATACTATACGTACAAATTTACCGGAATATATGATATATACGGAGAATTAAAAATATTATGCATACAGTATAAAGACATAACACTCTGCACACATCAAAGCACATGTGACTGATAATTTACTATGCATGTGTATACAAGCACCAATATAACCTCAAAGGTAACAGGGCATTGACTTAGTGCATTGCGAACACCCTTTATCTAGGCTATCCAAATTGAATGGAAATGTGAATTTCATGAATAACACTTGTATGTTTACGCGTATATAGTAAGAGTGTCACTCACCCCGCACGCGGCCGCCACCGATCACTCATCCACGTGAAACATTGTACACGACACCGATAGATATCCCGTGGGATCACCGTTAGATTCGTGTGAGATTAGTGTTAGATTGTGAGATTGAGATTCAGCACGCGGTAGGCGGCGGCATGCTGCTCGCGCGGGCTGCACCGCTCTCGCCGCCTCACTGATCAGTAATCGTTGTCGGAGGCTGCGCCCGCCGCCCCCCGCCCGCCTTGCCGCCCCCGCCCTGTCACCGCTACCCCCGCCCGCCCTCGCCTCACGTAGCGCCGTAGATGCGCACGTAGGCATCAACGTTTAAAACTCATTTGGAATTCCACATTTTGACATTCGAAGTTTTATATTTGGAAAGCGATTTGGGCACAGTTAGAAGTGGATTAATTAAATGCTAATTAAATGTGAATGACGGCTTTCATCTCATGGGTTTTTAGTGTAAAACCTTCTACAATTAAGGTATTACAAAAATTTGAGAAATTTATGAACTTTAAATACTTTTGAAAGCGTCGAAGATAATATTATTAGCATTTTTAACAATGTTTGTATAAGCAAGATATCATAGTTCATCAGCCACTTAATATAATTAGCACGAGTAATTCTAGACAACTTGAAAAAACCTGCCAAGTGCGAATAGGAATCGCCACGTACAGAGCAAAAATTGGGAAAACACATTTCTGAGTGTTTTAATTTTTTTTAAGTTTTAAATTTATAAAAGAAAAACATAGAATAAAAATGTGGGAATGGTTAAGTAGGCACCTGCCACGCCGCTGATGATAATCGCGTCGAATTTATTGATATCATTATGAAAGGAACGAAAACGTAGAAAACATATTAGTTGTATTTAGAGCCTCCTTTAAATATGAAATTTATTTTGTTTTTAGTATTAATTGTTGTTATAGCAGTAACTGAAATATTTCATCTGTGAAAATTTCAACTCTAGCTATTACCGATTTCTGAGATACAGCCTGGAGACAGAAAGACGAACAGACGGACAAACATCGAAGACTTAGTAATAGAGTCCCGTTTTTACTCTTTGGGTGCGGAACCCTAAAAATATTAATTTATTTAAAAATAATTTTACAAATATTTTCGTCTTGAAAATTCAGCCCAATAACAATTAGCTTCGGCTAGGGACCGTCGCGTACAAAATTAGCGAGATTTAAAAGTCTAGGCATCAAAAATTCAAGTCTAGAATTTAAAACACTGGGGTCTGTCCCCAGCTATCCCCGGCTATTGTGTACCGGGCGAGGGGGTTAACAGCTAGTTTCGTGAGGGATTTTTGTGTTTGAAGGGTTAAGAGGTATCGCATGACCGCCTCTATAGAACTAATCCTTTATTGTGTGTCTGCTTCCTCTGTTATTACTGTAAGAACTTTTTCACAGACATGACTTCATAGCCAATTTCAAAGTTATATTCATATATCTACTGTTAAGCATATTTTGTGTAATGTTCAACAAAAAATTACTTTTTTAATTATGAATGCAGTATTATTCCTTAGGATCTAAAAAAGACAAAGCTCAAAATCTTTTTTTTTTGTTGGATGATACTATGTAGCTGCCTATACTTGCATTACTCGATTCAACCGGGTGATCAGGTGATCGTATCAACTGAGACAGAGACGCACTGATACAGTGTTGGCCGTCCCTGTCATATATCACATCATCATCGCTGGAAGAAGATGGACATAGTGATAATCTCGCTATCTCGTATCATATGCGTTATCGTATATATCCCGTCGTGTTTCGAAAACTTCGATAGCGCGATGCAGGATTATTACGCTTACGCTAATGTGGGTACTGCCACACACAAATGCTAAATAGCGTCTATATCACCTTGAATAACTTTAATTGTAATTGACTAAGTACAAAGAAATTGTAGAAAACCCAAAAACAAGTAGACCTTGAGGTTCACACCAATCAATAACTTGACATAAAATTTGATACAAAATTTGATTTTTTATATGAATTGTTATGCCAACTTTAGGCACTTTAACTATACCTGTATGAAAATATAAAACGGATGAAGCTTGTGAAAAGTTAAAACACATCCTAAATTTTCATTAAGTACTAATTTCCAGTGAAAAAACGTATCGGCATATTTATCTAAAGATAAATCATTTGTAATCGTTAAAGGAAGTTTGTTAGCGCCGACACTGACACGGGGCCCATCAGTCATCCTGTCACCCCACAGACTATACAACCTTCTAACTAATCTCTTACAGTAATTCTAATCTTGATCAACCTTATTGGATCGAAATAGAATTTAACTAGTAGTGTTTAGATGCTATAACGCCGTTTGACCACCACCGTCAACCGAGAACGAGATTGTTTCGGTCGGACAAAATGCAACTTTATGATCTCTAGGCTATAAGTTTTATTTTCTAGCCGTTTGTCCGTCCGTCGCCGACATCAAATGCGCGGAGAAAAAAAACCTATACCCTAGATCATAAAGTTGCTATTTATCGGGCTGAAATAATCTCGTTCTCGGTTGACGGCGTTGATGGACAAACGGCCTAAGGGCCTTTTTCACCGCTTACTGTTATTTCTGTTAGGCTATCCACAACTGTTTTGACAGATTCTCCATACAACATCTGGCAAATAAAGTTGTGGATAGACTATCTGTAAGCGGTGAAACAGGCCCTAAATATATTTGGTACTAGCTACACCGTGTACAGATCGTTGGGCGTGTACTAGCTTATTTATATTACACTAGAGGTCGCCCTGTGGTCGAAATTCAACCATAAATATTTCTTAATTTAATCACAGACTTCAGTTTGGCATAAAGGTCCAGGCCATTAAATTTTATATAAAAAAACACAGGATTCAACCTTAAACAAAAGACAATATTTTGACATGACACGATAATCACACACGAAATACTCTTGTTTATGGTTTAAGTCTGTGATTTTTTTAAATACAGTTTATTGGCCTGGTAAAGAGATATTTATTTAAAATTGAAGTCTGTGATCGAATTGAGAATAGAATATATTTTTAAGGCTTCTCTACAAGATGGAAAAATTTATGGTCAAATTTCGACCACAGGGCGACCTCTAGTATATATAAAAGTCCAAACTGACTGTCATAGTGATATACCAACAAACAGCTTAAATAGCTATAGAGATCGGGCTAAAATTTGGCATGCAGCTAAGTAAGGATTTTAATAAATCCTCCCAAGGGGAAAAAAGGTGATGATAGTTTGTATGACAGTACTTCTTAAAGCGAGTGAAGCCGCGGACTTTAGCTAGTGTATTACACGATTTCATGTCTACCTCCAATATATTTACGGGGCTGATCCATCACGACTCACCCCTGTCGCGATAAGACTAACTAAGGATACTTATATTTGTTGCTGCTATTTTTCTCCCTCCCCCCCGCTAACAGAAAATAATTAGTATACAATTATTAAAAACAAAAAAATTTTAATTCCTCCTTAGGGATTATAGTGTTACTTACATTGCATTGTATAAAAAATCGTTCATCCTTATTATGTACGGTTAGTTTCGTAGTTATTCCAGTTTTTTTTTTACAAAAAATCGATGTTTAGGGAACTTTCTTCTTTCTAATTAACTATAAGCTTAGGAAAAAAGTCCTCGCTAGTAATGAAAGAATGAAGATTATTCTATAACGAATATTTTTTGGCTAATGTACTTAACGTTTTAACATACTTACTAGAGGTTAAGCTTACCCCGCTAGCCCATGTATAAGCCTTAATCACTGTGATGAGGCGGGCCGTGCCCGGGGTCTTTTGTATTAAAATGCGACGCACCCGGCAAGTCCCGTCAAAAGTGTGCGCGAAGCTTTATTACTAAAGCTGATGTTTGTTATTACTTTTTAATTTCCAAAATCTTAAACAGTTTCTTTTAGTTTTTGGATTCGGTACCTAGAGGGTAAAAATGAGACTCTATTACTAAGACTTCGATGTCTGTCTGTCTCCAGACTGTATTTCAAGAATGGTAATAGTCGAAATTTTCTTAATATTAAATAATAATAATAATATTTCTATCGCCGCTACAACATTAAACACTAAAAACAAAATAAACTAAACATTTAAGAGTGCCTCTTACCATAAACGTGTTTTTTTTTTTAGTTTCTTCTTCTTAATACTAGATGGCGCTGCAGTACATCTGGTACGGAACCCTTCGTGGGCGAGTTCAACTCGCACTTGGCCTGCTTTTTGTTTCCTGCTAGTACGAGTCCAGTTCCCACTTGTACAGTTTATCATTATATTTTTTGACAAAATTCATCTTGGTTTAGCGGTTAAAAAAGGGCTTAAAATATTTTTGTTGCACTTAATGATTGAGGATGAAATGATTTAAAACATTTCATCCCATGTTAAGTGCAACAAAAATATTTTCATCCCATGTTAAGTGTCACAACAATATTTTTTATACAAACGGGACATTGAACCCTGATTTTCACATTCGTTGTTCGTTCATTTTGACTTGAGTAATGAGTACACTTTATTACTGCTTTGGGTTCGTAGAACGAGCTCCTATTGTGTTAAATGTAAGATAAACGAAATATAGTTTGCGAGGATATTTTTATACTTTGTAAATGCCTGCTTCTTAGTCGACAAAAAACAGACAGACAAATTTTGTATATCAAAAACATGATCTAGACGTTTTTAAGTAATTACAATTCTATTAACTTCTCGTACACAAAAAATCTCATCTCATTATAAGCTTTTGAAAATGTTAAATTAAAAAAAAAAACTTAGAAGAAGAGGAAATGGACACACAAACTCTCTTCACGATTAAGCCACTTACATAATCTAAACAAAATTTAGTACAGAAATACTTCAAGTCCCAAGAAATGAAATAGAATGGTTTTTTCGCCTTTAAAACGTCTAGTACTCTTGTAATATCTGTGTCTTCTATAATCCAGAGATTAGAGATCCTATAAAACTCTTCTCTGTAGTAACATGAAACATGAAAACAGAATATTAAAACCGGACGATTAACCCATGGCGTAAGGGCGTGGAAAACTCATTTCGGACGAACTAATAGAAAACGACCGTCGCCGAAACCGATAGCCGATACACCTAGGGCTGTCACCCGTCCGGGTTTCCCAGGATTTCTCGTTTTAAAATCGTCCGGGAAGCGTCCGAGGGGGGGGGGGAATGAAAAGTGTCCCAGCAAAACCATTTGGACACTTGGTGGAAGATAAAATATAAAATATTTTGAAGAAGTCCACCTTAATTATTAATTTTGTTTCATTTTATTACTGATTAGTTAAGTATAAATACAACTTAGTATTGAAAAAAAAAATCACTTGCCTGTTGCCATTGTTGATATGGAGCAAAAAATAGCAAAAAAATCACGTTTGCTATACGAAAATTTTATGAGAATTTCATAAAATATAATGTTAAATTTAATTAGTTTTTAATATTATTTGATGTTAAAGCGGCAATACAATTATACATAATCTATGAAAGTTTCAGTTTCTAATTATAACCGTTCTTGATATATCTTCTTTTTGATTAAGTTTCAGTTTATAGTTATAACCGTTCTTGATATACAGCCTAAAGATAGACGGACGGACAGATATCGAATTCTTAGTAATAGGGTCCCGTTTTTAAACTTTGGCTACGGAACCCTAAAAAACTCATTAAAGATACAGAAGTTCTCTTCCAAAATTAGATAGATGGCCATGGTCTTGTATAGTTAAGATTTTTACAAATTCTGGTAAGAAAGATTAATACCGAAATTTTAACAAACGAAAAATGCGAAGGCTGAGGAATGTCAAAAAATTAATAAAATTGATGAAGACGTGTCTGGGGACATAAGCAAATTTCAGTCGAAAGTCCGGGTTTTTCGCAATAACTGAGGCAATGGCAGCCCTATCCCAAACTAGATACACCCAATATGTATGTTTGTTCTGGCTTAACCGACTCGACAAAAGATAATTATGCTATGCTAGGCAAAGAAATCTGTAGGTTTTCCGATTTTAAAATAATTTGCTGTTCTTGTTCCCAAAATATTAGAAATATGTTGTTGTTGTTGTCTACGCGATTTTCAAATTCCACACGAGCGAAGCCACGGCGTAAAGCTGGTACATACACAAACTTCAGATGAACCGTTAAAACTGCATTACACATATCATTTAAGATTGGTCACTTTTTTATGATATTTAGGGGGCAAGCGAGCAGACGGGTTACCTGACGGAAAGCAACTACCGTCGCCCATGGATACTCGCGACATCTAAAGAGTCATCCAAGCGCTTTGACGGCCTTTATGAGGCGATAGGGAATGGGACTAGAGATAAGGATGTTGGGCCATCGGTAAACTCACTCACTGAACGGAACACAGCACAACGCCCGGTCGAGCCGGCTCATTCGTGCCGAAGCCTGGCTCTCCCACGGAAAACTATTATTACTATTTTGACGACCTCTGTGGCTCAGTTGGTAAGCGCGTTGGTAGCTTAAGCTGGGGGTCGCGGGTTCAAATCCCGCCGACGGAGCAAGTTTTTCAATGTTCCTGGGTCTTGGATGTGTATTAAATATGT
>JAOTAV010013050.1:0-26096 GCA_026546445.1 Cyclargus thomasi | reverse complement strand
TCCCTCTTAAAAGGCCGGCAACGCACATGCAACCCTGATGTTGCGAGTGTCTATGGGCGGCGGTAATTGCTTTCCATTAGGTAACCCATTTGCTCGTTTGGCTCCTAATTTTTATAAAAAAAAAAAACATTAAATAGAAGAACAAATATTAAAAAAAAACTTTCTCAACATTTTTGGCGTGATTGAACATTTGTAAAGCAAACTCTAGTATATTCTGTTCTGTGATGATCGTTGATTGAAGGGACATATACACACCCTGGATCTATAATGACCTATGATCACCTATGTAACACCCTATATAAGGTCTAATCTATAAAATGTTGTTGCAGTATTTTTACAGCTGCAAATGAAGAAATAAACTTTTCCCTGCATCCAAACGTTAAAAAAAACAACATTTAATGCCTATGCAGGCGCCAACCCAACTCACCGATACCTACATTATTAAAAAGATAGGCTCTGATGAAAATTAAATTTCCAGATTCAGGAAAAAACAATTCCCGCTGGAAATGGGTTCGGTAAGAGATAAATTTGCAGATAACAACCCTCCCGTGCCGTGGCAAATTAATACAGAGTCTGCTGACTGGGTTTTTTCAACCCAAGCTCGCAGTATAGAAAATGACGACTTTTTATTAAACACAGATTTGATGGAACGAGAGCGGTTTATCTTTTCTTATATAATATTATCTTAGATACTTCAATAAAAACATGGTCAAATCTTTACATTAAATATAAATAAATACTTCTAGGAGTATTTTTACACGTAACAAAAGCCAGAAATATAAAAGTAGCCTGGCCAAAGTTGGCAAAGATCACGTAAATAAAAAATTTTTATATACCCTTTTCCCAAAGTAGCCATGTTACAGCCAAACTCTGTGCCAGGAATCAAGTTGATAGTTTGTTTCGTTACAACGTGTAAAAAAGACAAATGAACAAATAAACAGACACACTTTCCCATTTTGGATAATATTAGTACGGATTATTCGATAGTTTATACTTGCTTATTCTAACGGGACTTTCAATCTTACGATAACGTAATCAACGACTGTCGATGACTTACAACGATGACTTAATGAAGTAATTTTCGCAACTATCACATAGCGTTGGTATTGTAGAGCCTACGTGCTACGTACTACGTAGCGGCGCTACGTAAGTGTTACGTAACGACTAGATAATAATTTTAACGTCCGTAGTCAAGTGAGCAAGACCTATGGTTCGCATTCGAGAGGGTGCAGGTTCAAAACCCGGTGAGGGCGTGTACCAATATGACATTTTCCGATCTCGTAATACGAATACTCATTGCTGTGGGAAAGCCATGTTTCGCCACGAATGGGCTGGCTCGACCAAATGATATTACGCAACGGCCTCACAGGAAACTGGTGTGAAACGGCAATGTGCTTGTGTATGGTTCAGTGAGTGAGTTTACCGGTGGCCCAACTTCCCTAATCCCCCTAACCCTATTCCCATTCCCTGTTCTCTTATAAAGGCCAGCAACGCACTTGCGACTCCTTAGGTATTATGATTGTCCATCAGGTAACCCGTCTAATCGCTTGCCTCCTAAATTTCATAAAAAATAATAATATCTTTGTACGCTTCACACCACGTTGGTTCAGTCCCGTGCTAAGCACCTGAGTGCTTGTATTACAGGTACCAGACAACGGGAATATGGTAAGTATAAAAGTATACTATACATTTATTAAGGATTTTCATCTTATGATACACATAATTAATACACACCCAAGACCCAGGAACATAAAAAACTTTTTGCTCCGTCAGCCAGATTTTAACCCGCGACCCCCGGCTTCGAACCAACGCGCCTACCAATTGAGCCACAGAGATCGTCAATGATCCTAGGTTATAGAGATGATCAGATGCCTGCCTACGTTAAAGAGCTATTGTACTATAGCTATATATAGCTACGAAAGATTTTCCACGTGTGTCCACTTTCTACTCAGGCCTTGATAAACTTATATGACAATCTTTTGTTTCATAACATATATTGTATAATTTTGTCGTAAGTAACCATTATATGGCAGATTTCAATCATATTTTTATTGGTAGCATAGGTAATTACCTAATTACAGTTACTTACTTTTGTTACGGCGTGTGAGAATTATATAAGGTAGCATCAAAAATTGACAAATTTTTGTAGACGATATGAGTTGAAAATATTTTAGCTTCTTCTCTTCTTTCGTTCACATAAAAGCCTAACTCTTGTACGAAAATGAAAAGTTGAGTGTAAGTTTTATAGATATGTTCTATATTTAAAATATTTGCATTTCTAAATTAAACCCTTTTTTTAATTAAAATATACAAGCTACAAAGTTCTTTGTGTTTCCTATATTGTGAATCGTTTTATAATAACTGGAAATTCAAATACTGTATTTCAACGTGAAACATGAGACATCACTTATAACCTAAAAATAGGTCAGTGCTCAATTTACCAAGTGTCTTTTACAGTCGTTTCATTATTTGAAACGTAACTTTACCGTTCAAGCTTAAATCACAAATAAAAAACGTATTTTGATCAGTAAAGTTTTAGATTTTATCCTATTCTTAGGGCCTGTTTCACCGCTTACAGACAGGCTATCCACACTTGAATTGGCAGATGTTGTATGTAATCTGTCAAAAAAGTTGTGAATAGCCTAACAGAAACTTTATCATTAGCGGTGAAACAGGTTCCTATTCTCTAACTATAATTATTTTCATTCAAACTTTAATTCCATATTTCTTCCCTTTGCAAACCATTGCCGATTTATAAATTCATCGCTTGCTTTCAGCAACTACTATTTGGAGATATTTCAGGAAGACTTCACTGTAGCATATTTTATTCCGATGCTAACGGCCAGATCAATATTGAATGCTGAAATAGCGCTCATTTGTGTATGCAAGCTATATTCGGAATTGCCAGGGTTCGCCTTTGGATTAGTTAAAGTTGACATTTGTTTAGCAACGCTGTTTCAAAATAAAATGCCGCCTACGCTAGGCGGTCAACAAAAACGAAACTCTTAAGTTCAAGATTTAAAACAACTACCAATAGAAGTATATAAGAAGAATCAGCGAATAAATGTTTACCAAAGTGTAATAATAATGTAAATATTTATTTTGAAAGTTAGAATGGTAAGATAAAGTTAATGAAGGCAGGTACATTACTTGGTCACGCTATACCAAACCCAGTCGTCAAATCTCGCCTAACATAGGTTTGACATAATCCGACTGAATATGGATTTATTTCGTTGAAAATATGATTGGTGATGAGGCTGGTAGACCTACATAATTTGGTCACGTTATCCCGAACCCAGCTGATAAAATACGACTAACATGATTTGACATATGCCGACCAAATAAATCCGTAATCTGTCCTTAAATAAATGCCTTCGATAGTTCATTTAATATTTTTTTAATTATTATTCTTAATCAATAATGTCACATCTCAGCAAAGAAAACTTTGCGCTAAAGTGACTTGTAAAAAAAAACGTACATAAAAGTTGCATAAAGGTAACTAATATGAAGCACTTTGTCTTTTATCCGATGATAAATTATGGAGTCTGTGACGCGAATAATACCCAATATCACGGTTATTTACTCTACCATTTCGTCTCTATTACATCGGACATTATTTCAGGTATCATAAGACATTCATCTAGAAATATTAGACAAACTTTAGTAGCCTCTATTTTAATAGATCAAAGATTCAAAATTGCATTCCACTAATCTTTAGACTAGGGCTAAAGTGCATAGCGACTAAATCTATTCGTGTAGAGCAGCTAGATGATCGTGTACGTGCTGTGTATCACCCAAATGGTTCCCAAAGCATGACAAAGCGTTTTCTCCTATCAGAAAATTGATCGACGGGCAAGCCATGAGACTGAAAAATCCGCCAATTAGTTTAGCCGACCAAAACTCAACATGGCGCCCAATCATCGTACCTCAGTCTCTCTTACTCGCCTGTATGAAAGCGAAGCAACGACCAAATGGAGATTCGAGGTATAAAAATTGAGGCCATTAATGATAGAATTCAGCCTAAGGCAAATTCAAACGACTTTTGTGCAAAACAATCAAAGTAATTTTGGTGGAGAACATTTCTCATTCCCTTTTTCGGAACGTAATTCGATTATCCAATCTATTAATCAAAAGGCACTCATCCAAGAAATAGAATCGACTAATTGCGCCTGCCATCGACTTTTTCTGCAGGCGTTCGAATCCGATTCCCACCGGAATTTAAAATCATGTCTATGCAAGCTCGCTCGTCAATCAGCAGCCTAAAGGAATGAGGAGAAAATGAATCTGCGACACCACCGCGACCGGCGTGATTTGCAGAATTTGCACCGTGAAAAGCAAGTGCGAATGTTTGAAACAGCCGTGGATTATGTGGCTACGGGGACTTCACATTGCCAACTATTGTACCACGCGTTATTGGCTGTAAAATCTTTATTTCATTTTTATAATGCTTAGATCTTTATCAGTCGTTATCAAGCTTTAACGTTTTCAAACTTGTTTTTAACGCTAGATGAGTTAAAATTTTATACCGATCATTTCGTTTTTAGTAAGTAGTATCATTAGTTTACATTCTAACGCATTATTTAAATTTAAATTGTTGTTACTTTCATTTTTATTAGTATAGACATTGGTCGCACAGTTGCGCCGGCGCCAAGTCTCGAGATTGTACAGTCAAGCGTGGCGGTGGTGCGGAATGACAAACTAGCCCACCGTTCTAACGTAGGTGACTGTATCTCCGGTGGCCTCAGTAAACGCACGCCGCAGCCGAGCGCGGCGAGTCTGCGACAGGGTTTGTGGGCAGAGTAGCAGCCCCTGTTGGTGAAAATTTCAAATCAAAGACGATTTGATCAGAGCCCCGCCTCGAAGGACCTAGTCCCACCATAGACAAAAGAGTTTTTCGTAAAAAACACTCATTCGTAAAAAAGACGATAATATTGAATAAATATTAGTCTGCACCTACTTCGATCAAATATTAATGAGATGCACAGATCCCTTCGAAATTGAATAAAATAATGGCACCAAGACTATCTGACACAAAACAACCTTAATCAAAATCAAGTTTATTGAAAAATAAAACTTAACTGAATGAGTTAAAGTTTACAAAGCTAAAATTGCCGATTCGGAGCGACTAGGAGCGGAATAGCGCTTAAGCACGGTTTTGCCACTTTTTAGACGGTAACTGATAATCTTCATAATATTCGATCGAATATTTTTTCATTAAATGAGTTTTGAGAGAAAACAAACATTTTTACCAATAAGTGTTAGTAAAGTTAAAGAAAGTGAAACCTCTAATTTTCTAAAATATATAAAAAGCTTTACACAAATATATTATTGATGAAGAATCAGTAATTATTGTAAAGAATTAGTTATTAATAGTTTTATGAACCTACTTTAAGCAGTACTTTTAGCATAATATTGATACTAGTAAGACTAGGTCCTATTTCAACTAGCCTCAAAGTCGCCTAAACAAATATGTACACAGCACTTACACACCGGAAGCAACTGACGTAATCTACCTTTAGCCTTCAAATTTACAAATTAAGTACGAAATAACACGAAACAACTTCAATACTAATAATAATTAATTATATACATTTCATTACGAAATAACATTATAATTAACGGGGTATCCTGTTTATAATAAACATAAAACGTTAACATTAAATGTTATTGACAAAGCTGAATATGCAAACTTGGAATATAATGTAGGAGTTTTCTTCGGTATTTGGATGCCATTTGGTCTTGGCGAGGAGCTGCCAGGGTCTCTATTAATAATTGATGAAAAAGTAATATTCTTTGTATTCAAACACAAAATGATATAATATTCACAGAACAACACAAACACAGAACGCAAATGAAGACATATTTTACAACTTCCAAATTCTAAGAACGTAGCAATAAGTTTTAAATTGATGATACAAAGGTACAATAAATTATATTTTATGTGCAAATAAATTTTGGTAATATCAGCTAGATTCGTGCTCCACAACTTCGTTACAGCCGTTTAGGCAATTATACAGCAGTTTCACTTGGCAATCCACTTAGCGATCTAATTAAGTTTTTCTGAAAGCCTTTTTGCTTCGCGTGTTCGGAGTTCCAATGAATACTTCGGTGCATTTTATCGAAAATTCTTGTTCGAAGTTCTCCAGTTTCAAGCTTCGACGCATTTAAAGTAAGTTACGTTGAACGTTTAAGTTAGTTAAGTCTAGCGAACAAATTTCACATTTATTACCGTCACAATATTTACATTATCTTAAAATTACTTTTTTGCAGATGTAGTATTTTTTTTTGTAACCTAACCCAACTATAATTTTAGCAATTCGAAGGAGCCCTCAACCATCAAAGTATACACAAGGACACATTTACAATGTTGTTCAATCATACAAACTTGACAGCAGCGCCATCTAGCATTTGTGCGACTTACCTGTTTGAAGGGTCGCATGCCGCCGTTAATTCGGAGTGAGTCTGCCGCGATTCCGGCGATTCCGTCGCCCGGTTCTCGAAGCTGTCGCAGCGAGGCGCTGGGGTGGTGATGGCCGTGATGACAGTGCGCCGCGCATGCGCTAGACTCCGGCTGCGAGCTCTGGCGGATAATCCTCGAACTGGTAGCCGGCAGTAGGAGCGCCGGGGGTTGAATCGCCGGACACGTGCTCACCGCGTGAAGCGAGCTACACCCACAGGGGTAGTGCACGGCCGAGCGAACGCTTTCTCGAGACACAGAGCGCGCTAGTTGTATCGCCGATACCGGCGCCGTGGATTGCCGCCGCTCGCAGACGCGACATCTCGCGTACGGCTGCGGAACCAGTTGACACGTGACCGACCCCCTGTGGGAACAGGTGGCGACGGGGGACATCAGCGACTGCGGTCTGTCGGCGGGCTCTCTACATTGCAACTCGATGTCGGGCACGCTCCGCGTCGTTCCCTCCTCGATTCGGATGGACGCGGCGCTTTCTTCGCTTCCCGGTCCCCCGGATAGTTGCGGTCGGAGATGGGTGGTGCAGTCTTGTCTCTGTAGCACTGGTTTGACAGTTCGGTTCTCTGTGGGCACGATGACAGTGACGGACGGCCCGGAAACGAGCAGGCTGGCGGTTTCATCGCTGCTGCCGTACCCGGAGTTCGTTATGGCTTCGGTGCTGTCAGTCGTCGGCACCGACATCTTGATCTGTAACAAAGGGAGCTCATTACTATTCAATATACATCCGCGGTTGTTTATTAATAATTGAAGCGGAAAGTTTAATGACTTGTGATTTCTCGTCGGATAGCTTCCAATTAAAAATGGATGGGTAAATAAATTATTTGTCTGTTCCTTAATGCATTGTATTATCTCAGCTCGGGCCTGGGGGCGATTGAAATTTCATACAACACGAGCTCAGTAACGTCAGACACGTTATTAGCATTTTACGTTTTTATTTTGTGACAACATCACGACGTAGCGTTCGTTTTTTATTGTGACCTGTTTTTTCGGAATTAACGAGCCTACTAGCAGAGTTTCATCACACTAAATAAAATGTAATCGGTTTATTTGTTATTATATAATCATGTTATGTACTTAGCATACCTAGCTTACTTTAATACTTTATAAAAGATCGTAAATATAATATCTTACTATAGTATAAACATAAAGTAGACGTAAAATATTAAGTGCTAGTGCAGCTGGCAGCTTCGTCATAAAACTTGATGTCTTTTTGTTTATTGTGCGCTTATAAAATAACATGGTCTTAAAACATTTCTTTTATGGATATGAAAAGGCTCTATGTGTTTTTGTTATTTAGTTCTTGAATTTATAGTCTCTTATCATAGTTTTGTACACGTTTAAGGATCAACTTATATTAGGGTAGATTCGAAGTATTTTTTGAACAACAGTAACTTAAGTATATTATAATAAAATTTGCTATTATGAAAATCATTATGCATGTCGACGCGCGATTTCGCACTTTATAGTTTTCGTTAAAACAAATTTGACTCTATTATTTTGTTATTAAGATAAATTAAAGAATAAAAGGCGCCATGGATACATCACACAACTTTCAAACAACTTTGTTCCGATTTTTTTATTTTACTTTAAAGGACGCGCGTCGATACACTTCGACGCGCTCAAAGTGAGTTGAGCCTGAGGAAATCCATACACTACCCTATTTGCTGTCTGTAACATTTAATAAATGATTATTTTTGCTTTCAAGCTAAGATTATTATAATATGCAAACGAATCTAATTTAAATTAATTGAGAACAGTTCGTTATCAGTAATAATAAACGCGTCCAACTTTGAAGAAGTAAAGCATAAATTGCACACCTAAAACGCTTTTGATACGAAACTTGGAGTATGGAAGCGTATTCCGAAACTTGTAGGATCATAAATTTGGCTTGTTAAGTCGTAAAGTTGAACTTTTTGATTTATTTAAAGCCAATAATGCAGGCATGTGTTTACTTACTGAGGAAAATCCCCTTTTTGATTTACCAGGGCTTATTTAAAATAAACGGAAACTTATCGCAAGGGAAAATTATAAATAGGCCCTATCTACGTAATTTGATGTCAAATGATCGAATAATATAAATCAATTTTTCTGTCTACGAATAATTTTGTCTGAAAGAAGGATATTTTCAATATCGAATTGATAAAAATAATTTCCGCCTACTTTAAAAATTATTATTAAAATACGTTTCATACATTACCAGGCTTTTAATTGATCCATTACAAAGTTTTTTATAAGAAGCCAAAACACGACTATCAAAATATGATCGACTACGATCTATGGAAGGTGGTTAAATTTGATTCCTAAATCATACATCACGTGTTAAATTATATTGAAAATGTATTCAGCGTTCGGTTAGGTCAAATACCGAACATTTGTAATTTTAGAGCGTTTGTAGCCTAGTGGGTAAGACCTTTGGTTCGCACTCTAGAGGGTGCAGGTTCAAACCCCGATGAAGGCGTGTACTAATGAGATATTTTACGATCTCAAGAACAAATTACGGATGCTCATTACCATGGGAGAGTCATACTTCGGTAGGAATGGAGGGACCTGGAAAAACCCGGAGAAACCTGGCGTGAAACGGCGTTTTTCTGTGTTACGTTCAGTGAGTGAGTTTACCGGTGGCCCAACTTCCCTAACACCCTATCTCTATTTCCATTCCCTATTTCCTTATAAAAGGCCGGCAACGCACTTGCGACTCTTCGGATGTCATAAGTGTCCATGGGCGACGGCAGTTGCTTTCTATCAGGTAGCCCGTCTGATCACTTGCCCCCATCATTAAAAAAAATCGAAGTTCGCTGTCGAAATTCGATAGACTATAAAGTGCAAGTCTTAGCCTTTTAGTAATTACTTCGAAGCTACGGATAGTTTCAGACGTGGATTCTATTCGATTAAGAAACTGGGGTATCTCGCTATAACAAATTAATGTATTTTATTATAAACTTCGATGTTCTCTTAATTCTCTAAAGAGGTTTAACTTTGACTTGCAATTAGATGAAAACCAACTTGTTTGTGTCTTCTCTTATTAAACCTTTGCCATAACAATACAATACTAATGTTTTTATCAAACAGTAACAAATGGAAAGGGAAACCAACGAACACTCTTTTTACAAGCAACAAAGTTAGCAAATCCACCATGCAGGTTTTTTAATTTTTAATGTGCGTAGCATTAATTGTGCACAATAAAGTATAGTTTGGTCATTCACTCATTCGAGTAGAAAAACTCGACACACGTTTCGGTCCACCAGAGTGAATCACAAGATGTGAACTGTATTGTCGCTACAAACCAAGTCCGTCGAGTGACACGAACGTAGTTTGTAGAGGACATGAATTTGCTGATATTATTATGTGTGTTTGTGTGATGGTAGTGCTGACAAGTACTGTATGTAAGTGTACGCACAGGCTTTGTAACGCATTCCTATGCGTACACTCGATCATTTATTTGCAGGTTGAGACTTATTTCGTGGTGTTAAGAATCATTATGTACTTGAAATTCGAAAAACTGAGAATAACTTGTAACCACTCTATTGACGCGGCTGGGTCAGAAGACAAAAGAAATAAGAAAGAAAAAATCTATTTAATAAACTCCAACTAGTTTAATTGTACCTGAAAGTCTTACTAATATTAATACAACGTGAATTCCACGTGGATACGCGGAGTAAGTAGGTTATAAAATCGTATATAATACGCTTTTACAACCTGATATTAGGTCTGCCTTGAAACATAAAACAGCACTGATCTTATTATTATAATTTGCTTATATTGCTACGCCGTGGTGACAGCAAAAGTACTCCAAAATAAAATTCATTGATAATTTTTGAAAACGTATTTTTCTACGCTTGAAGAGCGTCCGTAAACTAGTGGGTAAGACCTTTGGTTCGCACTCGAGAGGGTGCAGGTTCGAACCCCAGTGGAGGCGTGTACCAATGAGACATTTTCCAATCTCAAGTACATAATACGGATGCTCATTGCCGTAGGAGAGTCATTCATTGATTTATTTAGATAGTAAACGTTCAATTTCAGACATAATTTTTTATTCACGTAGTTACCGTTCATTTTTATAGAATATGGAATAAGAGCTGCCCTAAGTGAGTTTTTTTTTTAAGCACAAAGTATCTATCGTCTCATACCAAATTTTATCCATAGGTTTGCAGACCTATCCGAGGACACGGACAACCGTTTCTATGGATTTCAAGTACCTTTATATGCAGTTTCATTAAAATCGTTCAGTGTTTCAAGCATGGCAAAAACCTATAAACAAAAAATAAATTTAAAAGATAAGGTGTTAATTTTGAGTTTGGCATACAAAAGATTACTCCTCTAATTAAATTTCGCCACCTGAATACCTTGGTGAGGAAACTTTAAAGAAAAACAGGCTTTCAGAGGATAGCTAACATCTTTTTAAATTAACTGTCAGCTGGATCCACTTAAATGAATGGAAAATCTTCTTCTAGTCATATTGAACATTGAATTAATTGTAAATGAATGATTGTCAACGTTGATGCAGGTATTCAAATAGATTTGATTAAACTGGAATTATACAATTATTGCGTAAAATACTCTTATCAGAAAAAGAAAAAGTACGGTTGTATGCAAGAAAATATCATAGTAGCACTAGCCGTCCCGAGTGTTTTAGGTGTTAGTGTTAAGGGAAAACAGCCTTTATCATCTAGGGTTAGGAAAAATAGATGTTAGCCAATTCTTACACCTACTGAATATTGAATTAAAATTTGTTAAAAATCGGTAAAGCCGTTTCTACTGTACAATACTTAATTGGGTTACTAGCATTGCGACACGAGAATTTTACTGTAGTAATATATTATTAAGAACTATATTCCATACCAGTTTACTTTCTTAGCTAATAATTATTGTATTTATGTTTCAATATAGAGTGATCCTATTAGATGAAATGTGACGTCTTTGTTATATTGTCTTCGTAATGAAAAGATACGTATTTATTTCATTACCTATTTCGTATAAGGTTTTATCTGTTCAAGTGACTAAAAGGCTAATCAAAGAAGTTACCTAAATTATATTTCACTTATTGCGTTTGATTGACCGCTTTATATAAAATTATTATTTCCTACATAACCTGTTGTACATTTTTATATGGCAAAAAAATAAGGTTTAAAAACTGAATAATTTAATTTTAATTAAAATTTATTTTTCGTAATACCTAAAAGAGATAACATTTTAGAAAGTAGTTGTTAGTACTCGAAATTGACTTCATCGACTGCTGAATGCTGATGTAGACAGCCATGTTCACAGTTCACACCACTAGGTACGTACTGACAAGTCAGTAGATATGTGTCATACATATATTGGCGCCATTGAATTCATTTCAAATATCTATAACATACTAGAGGTCGCCCTGCGGTCGAAATTCGAAACCTATGAAAATTATAATATAGTCTTAATTCAATCACAGACTTCAACCATAAACAAAAGAGTATTTCCTGTATGTGTAACTGTCTAATCCTGTATGTGTCATGTAAAATATTGTAGTGCGCGTAGCGTTTTCTTTAATAAAAAAATATGTAAAATTAAAGCATATTTTAAAATAATATTTGTATTCCATGCATCTCCTCCATATCAACTATAACTGGTTGAAATTTCATGCTTTCACATCTCGCGTAGATGTAAAAGCATGAAATTTCTCCCAGTTTCTTAAAACTTACTTTCGTAAAAAGGGGTACAAAGTTTTCCTCTCGCGTATTTATTTATAGGTTGTTAGGCGCCAAATACAGGCGTAATGGCGATACATAATGCTAGTTACATGTTAGTTAGTCGAATATTTTTACCTTAATAATATCTACTGTGAAATAATAATATCAACCACTTGGAATAAATGACTAGACTAGAGCAAACTTGTAAAATCTCTCGACTTTTTTCAAGAGATTCTTGTCTATTGCTAAGGCAAGTTGATTTTCTAGAGCCATGGATAACGATGACTAAAATTTTGAGTCAGATAAACTTCTTTAGCGTCGCTATAATTTGTTGTGGGAGCTGTCGTTTGTCCATTTTCGGTAAAATTCTTCTCTCTAATTTTCCCCTCAAAGTCTTCAAAAATTTTATCTGAATCTAAAAATGTTTGCTAGTGGAATCGTTCGGTATAATCATTGCAGTAAAATTGTACATTTGTGAACAAATTAGATTTTTTTGAGTTCGTAAACTAGTGGCTTGAGAGAGAGAGAGAGAGAATTGACATCCTGTTTTAAGACTCATTGTCCTATTGGTTCATTCTAAACAGCAGGGGAGGTGAAAGTGCTATTTTAGTAGCATCGTGAGGACCTTGGACGTTTTGTACATAAATTATATTGTTAAAAAAATTATAATAAGGACATTTTAACGTTAGCGATAGGATAAGACACTACAGAGATTTTAAGGTTATAAAAAATACATTTATTTGAAAAATTTAACATTTATTGAACGATTTTAGACAGTAGGGTCTAAAGCATTTAGTTAAATATGAAATAAAATATCTGGGAAGCTTGGTTATGAAAATACAATACATACCTTACATTTAAATCATTATTGCTTTAAATGTAAGTGTTCTTGAGCGTTTGAGCGAACTCTATCTTAATCTGACGGTTTCGACGACATTTCGATACTTAAAAATAATTTTTAAATACCGAACTAAAAAGTCTGATTTTTATAGTATAACTAGAGTCATTTAGAAAGTCTTCACTAACTTAATCTAACGGGCTAAATCCAAAATTCCCCTCTTGGGCTCCCCTACTACAGATAGAACATTTTCGAAAACAAAAATATATGATGACATATTAGTCACATTAAATAAAGTCTTAATGGCTAGTTTTCCTAACTCTTTACGGTATTACCGATTATAAACATTTGTTAAGATAAAGTTGGGGTCAGAGACAATGTAGGACACAAATATGAACCTCAAAAATCAGATGTTATACTCTGTCTGCGCTTGTTGTTTCTTCCAGATAAAGCTCCATATGAATGATATCAAATAAATGAAATATCTTCCGGGTAAATCAGTATGATCGGGAGTACCAGTAGTAAAGAGTCTTATATTAAGTAACTTATAAGCGCTTTGCAATTTATCCATAGCCTATGTGGTGTTATGGTCTTCATTTTTTTTTGTCTAAAATTCCATTTACATTAATAATGACATAATTTTTTATGTTTCAAGTGCTTAAGCTCATATCTGCGTCGAACCGCGGTAAAACGTTTAAAAATTCCGACTGCATTTTATCATTTAAACACCTTTAAAATTTAAAGTACTTCGCATTTCGCCTAACCTATTTCTTGGTAACAAAGAATTCCCGCACTCTCGGCGCATCTGTTTATGCAGTGGAGTGTTATGTTCTGTAACATGTTTTTGAAGTTTTACAAGTGCCGTGGCCCGTGAGAGAGTGATATGTTACCTACTTTTCGAATGAGTGGGTAGGGAAAGCAAGCATTCAAGAGTTTTTTCTTATGTACGAGTATGCCGTGGGAGAGCCATGCTTTGACACGAATGGGCCGGCATGACCGTAGTCATACCACGGCCTCAGAGAAAACTGGCGTGAAACCGCGTTGTTTTGTGTTTCATTTAGTGAGTGAGTTTACTGGTGGCCCAACTTCCCTAATCCCCTATTCCCATTCCCTATTTTCTCATAAATTCCGGCGCTTCGGATGTCACGAGTGTCCATGAGCGATGGCAGTTGCTTTTCATCAGGTAACCCATCTGCTCGCTTGCCCCCAAAATATCATAAAAAAATATATACTAGGAAGCCTCAAATATAATAATAAGATTTTTTTTAATATAAAGCTGAAGAGTCTGTTTATTTGATCGAGCTAATCTCAGAAACTAGGTCGGGATTGATAAATTATTTTTGTGGTGGTTAATCTATTTATCGAGAAAGGCTAGCTTATATAACATCACGCTACGACCAATGAGTTGAGCAGTAATTAAAAATATTGTAAAACGGGTTAATTTACATATAAAGTTTCACACGGACATTCCGGTATATATCCGAAACTTAGCGCAACCCGACAAACATCCAAACAAACAAATTTTGTCACTAAAAATATTAATAGTATATTATAGTTTGGCCAATTTCGATCCAACTGACCTTCATTCATAATAATACCAAAAAGCTTTAAACAACGGACCGCGGTCAATGATATTAATAATTTAAATAATAATGTACGTCGGAAGTGGTGGTTGCTGATGGACGCCAACCGTCACGCGATTGGTCAATTAAATGTATTGTAAAGTTTAAGTACTAAACGACTGTTTACAGGCAATAAAATAGGTAAGTATTTTTGTTTTGTGACTTTAAAAATATGTTCGAGGTGATCGTATATTTGTCTCTGTACATTTCATTTCTAGATAGCCTTTTTGGGCGTCCGCATCCTAGAGGGTAAGACCTTTGGTTCGCACTCGAGAGTGTGTATGTCCAAACCCTGGTGGATGTGTACCAATGAGACATTTTTCCGATCTCAAGTACACAATACAGGCGCTCAATGCCCTGAGAGAGCCCTGCTTCGGCAAAAAAAGGGCCGGCTTGACCGAGTGATAGCACGGCCTCACAGAAAACGAGCGTGAAACGGCGTTGTGCTGTGTTTTGTTCTGTGATTGAGTTTACCGGTGGCACAACTTCCCTAATCCCCCCTATCCCTATTTTTATTCCTTATTCCATCAAAAAGGCCGGCAACGCCCTTGCGACCCTTCGGATGTCACGAGCGTGCATGGGCGACGGTAGTTGCTGTCCATCAGGTAACCCATCTGCTCGTTTGCTCCCTATATATTATAGACACATATACATCCGACTGAAATCGTGCAATTACTTTTTTTAAATCTCTGAGCAACGCTCTATCTCACAGAAACAAATTTGAAAAGCAATAAAAGAAGCACGATGTTTCAATAAAAGTGCCTATAAAATATTTACTGACTGACTAATGTATGTTCGGGGTGAAAAGTGGCTTAGAATATTTTAAATTTTCTGGAATTAAATATTCACCTGGCAGAAGAAAAGCCGTGGAATTTGGGAAACGGTTTAAATTCGTAAACGATTAGCTTAGGATAATATAAATATTACAGAAGAACAGGCAGACAAAATATAGCCTGCGTGTTAATCCATGATGTCAGCTAATACCGTGCCGAATTTTATCAAAATCGCTCCAGCTGTTCAAGCGTGAAGAAGTAACACACACTCACAAACTGACAAACATCTGCGTATAATAGTAGAAGGAAAAAAGCATTAACACGTTTTTATAGATAATTTTATGATCTACAATTTAATCTCAAGTGTTTTTTTCATTAAAAAAACGGTAAGCGTTTTGCTGAAAATCGCAAAAAACAAATTTTATTGACATTTGAACTTGAATGAAATTGTAGCACTAGATGTCTGATTAGACCGGGTAATATTCAAGTAATGGGAGTCATACGCCTGTAATATTTGAGGGACAGAATAAAGAATCCCACTTTAATCTGTTTCTCATAGATTAAAGGTATATTATGTTCATCTGGTAGTATTAACATCAGGTGACCCTGCTGCTTACGTGCCCCTTAATTTCGTAAAAAACCGACCAAGTGCGAGTTGGACTCGCGCACGAAGATTTCCCTTCCAAGAGCAAAACATTTTGAAAATGTGTTTCTAAAAGTAAACAACTTTAGCAGATTACGTCATATCAAGCGATGGCACCATGTAGACGTACTGCTGCGCCATCTATTATCGAAAGAAAGTAACAGGCAAAAAACACGTTTGTTGTATAAAAGCCCTCTAGAAACATTTGATTTATTTTATTTTTAATTTTTGTTGTTAAGGAGGCAACAGAAACACAACCCTTTAGCTATTACTGTTCTTGAGATACAGCCTGGAAACGGACAGGTGGACAGACATTTTAGCCGTGGGAGAGCCAGGCTTCGGCGCAAATGGGACGGCTCGACCGGAGTGATACCACGGCCTCATAGAAAACTGGCGTGAAACGGCGTTGTGCTGTGTTTCGTTTAGTGAATGAGTTTACCGGCAGCCAGAATTCCTTAATCCCCCTATGCCTTTTCCCATTCCCTATTTCATCAAAAATGGCGGCAACCCACTTACGACTCTTCGGATGTCGCGAGGACGGCAGTTGTTTTCCATCAGGCAACCCGTCTGCTCGCTTGCCCCCTAAATATCATAAAAAAGACAGACATCGACGTCTTAGTATTAGAGTCCCGTTTATATCCTTTGAGTACGGAACCCCGAAGAAAACTTTTTATTCCTAATCTCCGGGTTAGTAACTAAGCTTCCGCGATCTATTTTTAACCACTCATGACTCATCCCGGTTTCGCAGTGCATCGCTCTTGCAGTTAAAATAGATTCTGATTCAAATTAAACTGTCGCTCGCCTAAAATAAACAGCACTACCTCTGGTTTGCCTGTAATGTGGAACTGGGTCACATCAAAAATATTATTTCAGTTTTGGCTAAAATTACTGAGCCAAAGCGAATAATGTGATGAAAATAGAAAATTAGTATGAAATTTTTTTTATGATATATATTTCGTAGTGAAGTCTTACGTCGTCGGCTATTTGGAAATGATATATTTGATGTAGTAATGATAAGGCACAGTATGCACCTAAGCCGCCGACATCGTGATTTTGTGGGTGACATGTCGGCGGCTTGACATCAACAACTGATTTGGTAAAACGGACGCGTGTGTGAATTTACATTCTTCCTTCCACATAGCCCGCCGGCTTGTGCCGACGACATGTATCAGGGACACGCGCGAGTTTGTGTCCTCGTCATGCTTCTATCCACATAAGCCGCCAGCTTGTGCCAGCTATCGGTGGCTAAGATGTGTAAAGCGCTTAAACATCGCTATTTTATATTTTCCAATAGACCCTGCTAAATAATGTCATTTAAAACCAGTTCATAGTGGTTTGTTTGCTTTACTAAAATATTAACAGCAATTAATTCATATTTAATAAAAAAAACATTTCAGTTAGGCATCAAAAAATTTACCAATATGAGAAAAAATCAATCATTAGCATTTAAAGGATTCAGTAATACTAGGGAACGCCCTGTGGTCATAATTCGACTATAAATATTTCTTAATTCAATTACAGACTTCGATTTGGCATAAAGGTCTCATTACAAGGCCATAACATTTTATTTAAAACAAACAAACTTCATAGACAAAAGATTATTTTGTGTACGATTATCGTATCATGACAAAATATTGTAGTGTGCGTGTTGAAGTGTGCATAGCGTTTTATTTATTAAAAACATGCAAAATTAAAGCATATTTTAAAATAATATTGGTATTCCACGCTCCTCATCCATATCAACTATAACTGGGAAAATTACATAATTTTGAATCTACGCGTTTTTCGTAAAAAGGGGTACACAATTTTCCGCTCGCGTATTAATATATAGATTATCATATTATAATTTAGGTATTTCTTATTAGGTACACGATAATGGGATGACAGGCAACGTACAAAAAGTCAGATTCATTGACCTCAGATATTGTATATAACCCTAAGTCATTATGTGTCGACATGACCTGGTACTAATCGAGTAGCCTGATGTTATGTGGGCATCGGCTAGCCTAATGGTTAACAGCTGTGTTTAATGGTCATTAAAGCCTGCGGTCTTTACGACCTGTACAGCTAACTACCTGCTAGAATTATTACAAAATTTTTAAACCAATAGTTTTAACCTAAATTGATTGCTTTCGAATTTTTACGATACAAAAGTAGTGTTAGAGAAAAATATCATTATGATTTTTAAATTTGTTACATTTAAAAATATGTGAAATTTAAACTGTCTTTTAGTAAAAAAAAAGTCATAATGTACAAAAGAGTTAAATGGTGCTGTAATTTGATAGCAGCAGGAAGACACCAGGAGGGAGTTTAGTCCGTAGGTTACTGGGTAACATCACAGTGAAGTCGGACGTATCCTTATGGGCCGGCCTAAAAGAATCCATGAGGATTCTCCCACCCTCCCCGTGGATTTTACATGTGAATATCTTAAATCCTGAGAAAAATTAATACGCTGCATCTGCAAACGATTAGCAATGCAAATTATTGCAAAAAGTTGAAATTCATCAAAACAACTTTAAAAATACTAGAATATAAGCTTTATTCATCAGGCCTAAACAGGCAGGCACTATAATATGGCATTCCATCATGGAAGACCAGAACACGTCTTCCAGCTCTATCACCAGGGGACCTAAAAATGTCATATTGCAATATTGCAGAGGAATTTTAATGTATTTTGTTTTCACTCGTCTGAGTATATTTTGTTACAAAAATCTAATACTTTTGATAAAATTGCTATATATTAAAAATCAATTCAAATTGATTGTGAAATCACTGTTTTGCTAAATTAATAATTATTGACAAGAAAACTGACAAATGGATTGCTGTTAGCAATATTGTGTTTGTGTTACAAAGTGACCTTTTTAGGGCGGCTGATCAGATTCATAAAACCAAATTACTGTATTTTCATCAGAACTACCTACAACTACCACAAATTCATATTTTATTTAGAGTAATTAAACATTTTGATAATGCTACGATCCTTGGAAGGTGTTTAAATTCGATACTTTATATTCCATGACGTCGTTCCGTACTAACATACAAGGCAATCTAATAAAACCGTGTTAAAAGAGTAGAAAAAAACTGGCGTAAAACGGCATCGTGCTGTATTTCGTTCAGAAAGTGAGTTTAATGGTAGCCCAAATTCATTAATCCTTTTCCCTATTCCCATTCCCTATTTCCTCATAAAGGCCGGCACCGCACTTGCGACTCTTCGGATATCACGAGTTTTCATGGGCGACGGTAGTTGCTTTCCATCAGGTAACCCATCTGCTCGCTTGCCCTTTAAATATATTATAAAAACCCTATTCCCTCATAAAGACCGGCAACGCCCTTGCGACACTTCGGATGTTACGAGAGTCCATGGGTAACGGCAGTTGCTTTCCATCAGGTAACCCAACTGCTCGCTTGCCCCCTGAATATAATTAAAAGATCAAACGCGTAAAATAAAAAAGTAAAATAAAACCATAACACCAAGCTAAGCAACCAACGTTACAATCTAGTTCATTATCAGATAAACTTTATCTTAGCAGTAACGAGAGCTTATAATTAAATTAACATATTTTATCTGTGAGTGGAATGATAAGAGAGGTGGAAAATGGAGATAATTTTACGGCAGACTTTTTAAACTTGATGGTGGATCAACATCAGCATATTAATTAAAAATGGACAAAGTGAAAGCCGGACTCGCGCATGAAGGGTTCCGTAAATCCGCATTAAGAGAGAGCAAAAAATTAGGATAATTTCACAATGTAAACCTTAACAGGTCGCTAATGACCTTGCTGTTTTAACAAACTGATAAATATAAAACTTGATTGACACTCATTTCATATAGATGAATTTCACGAAACTTTGTGAATCTATTTTTGTCATTGTCAAAATATTAGCTCACCCGATGGTAAAGATTATGAAATGAATATTCAAAGCCGCAAAATGAAATTTAAATTTAGTCTTAACTCTAGAGTATCCATATTTTTTTTACGGGCCCACCATACATTCCCACAACTGCATCTCCTGTGTCGCCAGGATCGACAGCGGTATCCAACCACGAAAACCCTTTGATATGATCTCAGGGAGTCCTTTATTTTTACGCCGAGAAAATGATTTTAAGCATCTTGCGGGAGATGGGGGGTCCCGTCCGTGAGTATGAGGGTCTCTGCTGCGTGGGAAGATGGTAGATGATAGACGCAGCCCCTACCCACTAAAAACTCGGCGGTACTCCACGTATCGCCCTAGGCGGGTCGTGGGATCGCGTGAGCTTACACCATGACTCCGCCGGCCGCTGGGTCGCCTAGGCCAACAACAAAAATCCGACTGCAGGAATCTGGCGCACTCGGGTAAAAAGTCGAACGCGTCATCTCTCACGGTGCTTAGCGTTATACCAGGCTACATAATATTACAAGTAATTATCTAAATGAGCACTGGAATGCGCTGGAAAGAAGCGCTGGATTGGATCACTGGATTAAAATACCGACCGTAAAGCTGCTCGGTTTATAGCTAACAAACCATAGTGTTTCACAAACAGTTACCAGATGCGACGAACTGTAAAGAACTCGTACAAAACGAACAAAAGAGAAACTTGGTCACTTTATTAAATTAACGTTACGTCGTCAACTAATAAACCATAAAGTAACGTTAAAATCAAATAAAATGCCACTTTATGACATAAACAATAGGTTTCATTTTGTAATCGTCGCTGCTGTGTAGTGGCGTAGGGCAAAATGAAACCTATAGCCTATATTATCAACGTGGCATTTTATTTGTTTATAGCAAAAAAAAATCAGGAAAATGTCTAGGGAAAAGGAAAAGGATAACAAAAGAAAATCGACGCGGATAAAGTTGCAGGGTAAAAGCTAGTTGAAAAAAAATAATTTTGAAATATTATTTCAAGTCGTTTCTAACCGTATTTCTAAATCGATAAGGTCTAAAATTGACTGAGCGCAGAACACTATAGTTATGCTCTATAGATATATTATTGTTTATAACAATATTTACTTAAAAACTAATCTACAATTAGCTTTTAAATATAGACCTCTTTGATAGAAATTATTGATAAAGAAGAAAAGAGTGAAACCGTCTCAGGGCCTGTTTCATCCCTCACTGTTAAAGTTTCTGTCAGGCTATCCACAACGTATTTTGACAGATTTTTCATACGAAATCTGTCAAATAAAGTTGTATCTGTCAAATAAATAGACTATCTGTAAGCGGTGAAACAGGCCCTTAAACTTTTAAGTTATGCCAAGGTTTATTAAAAGTTGGCACTTAAAAATGCATAAAAACGAAAGTTCCGTTAAAAGAATTATGTACATATATAAATTTAATGTAAAACAAATATTCATATTATCTATACAAGTATTATAAAGCTGAACAGTTTGTTTGTTTGAACGCGCTAATCTCAGGAAATACTGGATGGAATTGAAAAACTCTTTTTGTTGGTTAGTGCACTTATCGAGGCAGGCTACAGGCTACATCACGCTACGACCAATAGGAGCCGAACAATAATTAATAAATGTTGTAAAAACGGTATATTTTATAACTTTTTTCGAGGACGTAGTCGGGGCCATATCTAGCGTTTTAATAAATTATCATGTTATCGAATACTGGCCTGCTTAATTTAAGTTTTTTAGAATCAGTACACTCACCCGTGATTTAATGATAATATACTAATAATATCTATGAACGCTTCACACCACGTCAGTCTGGCCCCGTGCTAAGTACCAGTGGGACTTGTGTTACAGGTACCAGACGTACGGAAATATATTTAATACTTTATTTAATTTTCTTTAATTGCTCCGCTTTACAGCTTCACTTGCTCCGTTGGCGGGATTCGAACCCGCGACCCACGGCTTAAGCTACCAACGCGCTTACCAACTGAGCAACAGAGGTCGTCAAATTTGTCCGCGTTGTATTCATCCTACGGGAATCGGAACAAAAAGCAGATCTAAGGTCGATTGTCCACCAACACCGTCAATCGGGAACGATAAAATTACGGCCGGATAAAATGCAACTTTATGACATAGACTACAGGTTCCATTTTCCTCTACGCCTTTAATGACGGCGACGATATTGACAATAGAGCAATAATGTCGCTTAAAAATGAAACCTATAGCCTAGATTATAAAGTTGCATTTTATAACGCCTATTATCTCGTTCTCTGTTGGCGGTTTTGGTGGACAAACGGCGTAAGTTAACTAAAACCCTGTATGTATACTAAACATCATAATTCGTTCAGTAGCTTTGCTGTTATTGACCGATAAACATTCACGTTCATGCTCTCGATCTCGCTACAAATCCTAGTTATTAACAGGGGGGTTATTATGATCTCTTATTCCCAGTAAGTTCCAGCCAGTCGGCAGTCACGTGACACTAAATACGTGAAGTTTGACGTTCCCTAATGTCACCAACATGATTAAAATCCATTCATGGACAACCAAACTAGTATTGATTCAGTTATTGTTCTAATAAGAAGTTGTGATATGAAAAAATAACAAGGCCGTATATTGAATTGCCTGGAACCATGCAGGTTTGTAATGGTCATAATAGCCCCCCAGGAGTCGAATCGCAGCGTAGCACTTTCGTAGCGCCTAGCTTATGCCCGGGGACACGAGGCCAGTCTTTCAAGATCGAGATATGCTCGAGGATCGTGAAGTTTTTTTAGATTTCACGAAAACCGTTTAGAACTAATCATACGATTAAACTGTCAAGTAACTTTTACTTTTTACTTGCTTGGTAACTAAATTTTAAGTTAAATTAATTTAATGTAAACACAAAATTAAGTAGCAAGTTTCAAGTAAAGTCACTTAAAATTATCAAAAAATTTAGTTACTACTTATCTACTTATACACGTAAACCAGACATTCGAGCACCAGCCCCAACCCTATTATAAAATTAAAAAATTGAGCGTATTGTCACAAATTTCCTCGGTAATAGTTATGTTACCCTATTTAAGTAAATTCATTAGTTTCCTTGTCCTATCCTTGTAACTCCAAAATATTTTTTTTAATATTTAAAATTCCACGTGCTAACTTTTACCTTGAAATTTTTCCTGAGTTTTTTGCTACAAACGTCATGGAGCCCGAGACTTTTGCAACGAATGCAAAACCGTGGAAATCGGTTCGTGCGTTCTAGAGTTTAATCGTCAGGAAGGAAAATCCAACTTATTTTTATATAATAGACTCTTTTAATTTTTCGCGATTTTTTCGCTGCTAAAGAGTTTTTAATAAAGTATTGGCGGTAGTAGTGGGTGTATAATATGAACGCTGGGAGTGCTGCGCGCGCGGCAGTTCGTCGCGGGCGTCATGGCCGCCGCACGCTTCCCGCCAAATTCAAACGTGTTCTAGTCATTTTTTTTTATTTAAACTGACACTCGACTATGACTGAGACATGATGTGACTCTGACGAAGTGATTTGACATGTGACTGAATGAAAATGTGACATAGCTATTATACATAGGTATAATGTGATCTGACGTAAACTAGTGACATGACTTATAAATTATGAAAATATGGTGACAAGACTCGTAATAAGTATGACTACTTTTGACATAACTTGTGACCGACTTGAATAAGTGACCTGACGTGATTGTTTGACAGTGACTTGACTAACGGATTTATGACTGGATTGATTATTTATATTTAAAAACAGGTATGTATTTCAATACTTTTTATTGTATTAATAATAATCTTAGGGATTAAAATAAATAACGAATACGTGTACCTCGGTTTGAATCGCCATAACTTGGCTTTGTACTTCAAATAAAATGACAAAATTTGTATTAAATTCCATGCCAAGTTATTTTGATCCACAAGTACATATACCAAATTTTGCTTGAAGTTTCCCTCACTCTGTCCCAGCAACAAGAAGTACAGTTTATGGGAAAACTTATGTGAATCGGCGGAGTTGATTTTGACAAAAAATTGATATCAAGTATTGGATTGATCTGATAATTAGTAACATTTATTTTCAGGCAAATTTTTATGAATATATTTTGGCGCGATACACGGACAATCATCCAAACAAACAAAACCTTCACATTTATAATATCAATAGGATTATTAGGATGCATAAAAATATTTCCTCGTTAGAGATTTCCTTTCATCTTTTTTACCAACCTTGCAACCCTCTTGATTTTCTCTATTGTAGATTCCTAAAAGAGATACTCTGGACATGCAGGTTAGCATGGCGACCGAGAAAGTTTCTCTCTGCGCTAGGATAGACAAATTGGCAGATGCACAAAGGAAATCTGTCATTTTGTCTATTCTTTCGTATTTCTCGTTCGCCATGCTAAGCCTGTTGCTAAAAAAGAATATTATTATCCTAGTAAAGTGGATAAAGACGTAAATGGATGAAGTGCCTTAGCTAACAAGTGATAAAAAATGTTTGTCTTAAAAAATCACATGTCTCTTGTTTTCACGTATATTTCTTCGTTTCGCAAAACGGTGCATTCGAAGGACTCAGTTAATTTTAATTTTAATTAATATAACTTTTAACACACTATACAAAATCTATTATCGAGTTTCTGGAGAAGGGTTTTTTTTAATCTATATATCTATGGTATATTTATCGAGTTATTAAGAAAAAAACAACTGTTTAAGCGACGATGCCCCGTCGTTCTGTTTCACCTGACATATGAATGACGGTCGTAAGTGTAAAGAGAGAAGCGATTTTTCATTTTTTGTTTTATTCGCCCCCTTCACGTAGCGGAGAGCCTTGCGTCTTCGGGGTTAGGTATCCTTTGCTCGCTGGTCTAATGCCACATAATACCAGGTACTGAAGTGTTTCCACACAAGAGATCATTGCTTGAGTTAGACATTACACTACCTAACGCTATTACAATAAATAGTTTTTATGTTTCTGTGTTTTTTGTTGTAATTGTATTTCCTGTTTGTGTTCTATTATTTTAATGTTAGTGCTATCGCTTTATTTCATTTTTTTTCTGTGTTATGTTGTAGGCAACGTCTTATTGTGCCAAAAATATTTTTTATTCATTTATAATATAATGCTACAGAATTCGGATATTGGTTAGGCGGTGGTTGCTCCAAGCTTGTTAGGGACAATGTAGGCTGATTGTCGACAAGTAAGATGATCCATTGACTATTGAGCACTTTAAGTTACTCCTGCGTAACAGGCCAGGGGGGCTATTATGACCATTACAAACCTGCATGGTTCCAGTACCACTATGGCCTTGTTATTTTTTCGTATCACAAGGTCTTATTAGAATAATAACTGATACATTACTAGTTTGGTTGTCTATGGATGGATTTTAAACATGATAGTGACATTAGGATACGTCAAACTTTACGTATTTAATGTCACGTGACTGCTGACTGGCTGGAACTTGACTGGGAATAAGAGATCACAATAACCCCCCTGGTTTCTATGAAACTGGCCACCGGTCACGGTTATTATTATATCCTTCGCTCAAACTACGCAACACTCGATGCCTATAAAACAGGTGTTAACTATTATGGTTATCAGTTTTCCATGCGCCCTGACCGGTTGTGAAAGTGAGAGCGGCTTTCACTGTCTCCCTCGCCGACGTCATCACACCAATATTGACACTGGTGCGGTAATGGAACGCACTGTTATGTAATGTTATTTGATTTTGGGGATAGAAAGAGAGAACTCTTAACTAAGCCGAAACTATTAGCACTTTGCTGGGTATACTGGTAGGTTTACTAGTCACAAGACTAAAATATGGAATTCTTTTATTATATTTAATGTTTCCGTGAGATAGACCAATGCTTATTAATAATTACTAGAGGTCGCCCTTTGGTCGTAGTTCGACCATATTTTTTTTAATTCATCATGAATGTATGCTATAAAAATGTATTATCTATTTTCAATTCAATCACAGAATTCAATTTGGCGTATTTCATGTATGAATATCGTGTCATGTCAAAATATTGTAGTGTGCGTAGCGTTTTATTTATTAAAAATATGTAAAATTAAAGCATAATATTTCAAAATAATATTGGTATTCCACGCCTCTCCTTCATATTCAATCAAATCAAATCAAAATCTCTTTATTCAAAATAAGTACTTTAAGTACACTTTCTGAACGTCGAGACTACGGCGCCTACCACCGG